>CM060962.1:190835339-190897839 GCA_030765045.1 Tenodera sinensis | reverse complement strand
GAAAGTCTTTTCCGATTCTCCAACAGCACGGCTCCGAACTCGTAACACAAAGAACTAACTCATCTCCGACGGCACAACTCTCCACATCGTCTGTCCGTCTCCGTCGGCACGACTACTCAACCTTCACATACGTCTGACTGTCCCTCTTCTCACACTTTACCGCTATTTATATCTCCCAGGCACTATTCTGGAAGCTTCAGGAACGTTCACTTATTGCGCTGGAGTACAAAGTAGAAGATTCCAGTAGCCTCTATCCTTTTCTCTCTTTCGGCAAGCGCCCCAACAATGTGGCCATTCTCTGTCTCTTTCCTTCGGCTCCTTTGCGGTAGTGCCGACAATAATGCGATGGGTGACAATTGCGGCTGTCGGCAATTAGATGCGGCGGGCGCGGTGACACTGCTCCCTCCTCAGAGCTGGTCGTCCCGACCAGCACTATCACTGCGGCATCTCCCTTGCGCCCCGGTGGACTAACCCATCGAACCTCTTCTCCAGGAGGCACGATCCTAGGTATCACTGTTGGATAGTGTCCCTTGGTCCGGGTAGGACGATGTATGCCATCCTGCTTCGAAATTCTGCAACAGTACCACCGGTCTTGACGGTCCCTCGTCCAGTTGCCCTTCTTCCTGGTGTGTTGACGGGCCATCCTGCGCACTTGGAAACGGCTCACTAGGTACCATGTCCGCCGACCTCTCTGGCGCACCTTCGCAGCCACCTTGCTTCCGATGGGTCCGGCAACAAACCCCACCACATCCGCGCGAGTCGCGTCCACCGCTGCACTCGTGTTCACTCGTGCTCGGCACGGTCTCTCCTGTATCCTGCCGTCCAAGACGATGTCCACCATTCTTCCGTTCACGGCACTATGTGTCAGGTGATTGGATGGCTCTGACGGTCCCCCCATGTTACACGCCAAGTCGGTTCTCGCGTGTTGCTCGTTTGCTTGTGCGCTTCCCTGCTGATCGTCTTCCACGTCATATCCTGTTTGGTTACGTACCCGACACACTCCTCCAGAGGATCCTCGATGACGTCCCTGAACTGCCCCTTTGTCTTCCCCGAGACGTACACTTTCGTTATCTGAAACGGGCGCAACTGTCGCCTCGGCCACTAGGTGCTCCCTTCCCGGCTCCGCGCTATTCCGTCTGCCCCTGGCATCCAGTACTTTGACGCTCTCGTCAACTCTTACTACCAGGGCGCCAAGACGTTCCCCGTCGTCCTCCACGACGTCCACATGCTGGCAGAGGTCTTCCACCTTTTCGCCGAGTTCTTCCACGCCTTCCGTCACGCCAATCAGTTCGCCGAGTTGTTCCACGTCTTCCGTCATGCCAATCAGTTCGCCGAGTTGTTCCACGTCTTCCGTCATGCCAATCAGTTCGCCGAGTGGTTCCACGTCTTCCGTCACGCCAATCAGTTCGCCGAGTTGTTCCACGTCTTCCGTCACTCCAATCAGTTCGCAGAGTTGTTCCACGTCTTCCGTCACGCCAATCAGTTCGCCGAGTTGTTTCACGTCTTCCTTCACATCATCTGAAACGGGCGCAACTGTCGCCTCGGCCACTAGGTGCTCCCTCCCCGGCTCCGCGCTATTCCGTCTGCCCCTGGCATCCAGTACTTTGACGCTCTCGTCAACTCTTACTACCAGGGCGCCAAGACGTTCCCCGTCGTCCTCCACGACGTCCACATCCTGGCAGAGGTCTTCCACGCCTTCCGTCACGCCAATCAGTTCGCCGAGTTGTTCCACGTCTTCCGTCATGCCAATCAGTTCGCCGAGTTGTTCCACGTCTTCCGTCATGCCAATCAGTTCGCCGAGTGGTTCCACGTCTTCCGTCACGCCAATCAGTTCGCCGAGTTGTTCCACGTCTTCCGTCACTCCAATCAGTTCGCAGAGTTGTTCCACGTCTTCCGTCACGCCAATCAGTTCGCCGAGTTGTTTCACGTCTTCCTTCACATCATCTGAAACGGGCGCAACTGTCGCCTCGGCCACTAGGTGCTCCCTCCCCGGCTCCGCGCTATTCCGTCTGCCCCTGGCATCCAGTACTTTGACGCTCTCGTCAACTCTTACTACCAGGGCGCCAAGACGTTCCCCGTCGTCCTCCACGACGTCCACGTGCTGGCAGAGGTCTACCACCTTTTCGCCGAGTTCTTCCACGTCTTCCGTCACGCCAATCAGTTCGCCATCAATTTTCGCCGATAGCTCCGTCTTCATCTCTTTCAGCTCGGCAGCGAGGTTGTCGTTTGCCGTCTTCATTTCTGTAGCGAGGTTGTCGTTTGTCGTCTTCATGTCTTTCAGTTCAGCAGCGAGGTTGTCGTTTGCCGTCTTCATTTCTTCTTTCAGCTCGGCAGCGAGGTTGTTGTTTGTCGTTTCCATTTTGGCAGCGAGGTTGTGGTTTGACGTTTCCATTTTGGCAGTGAGGTTGTCGTTTGCCGTCTTCATTTCAGCCATTTCCGTCTTCATTTCGGCGAATAATTCTTTCATCATTGCTATCATCCTGGTTTCCGAATCTCCCTCCATCTTGGTTCTAACGTTGCAACTTCTGACGATGTAATGAAACTAGAAGCAATTCGACGAATCCCACTTCTGACACCAGTGTGACTTTTTGGTGTTGGTGTGAAGTAAAGTAGACAGATGTAGTCGAGATAAAGAAACACTTTTATTTCCGTAAACAGTAACTTTGTACACTCGTTGCAACAACAAGAAAGTCTTTTCCGATTCTCCAACAGCACGGCTCCGAACTCGTAACACAAAGAACTAACTCATCTCCGTCGGCACAACTCTCCACATCGTCTGTCCGTCTCCGTCGGCACGACTACTCAACCTTCACATACGTCTGACTGTCCCTCTTCTCACACTTTACCGCTATTTATATCTCCCAGGCACTATTCTGGAAGCTTCAGGAACGTTCACTTATTGCGCTGGAGTACAAAGTAGAAGATTCCAGTAGCCTCTATCCTTTTCTCTCTTTCGGCAAGCGCCCCAACAATGTGGCCATTCTCTGTCTCTTTCCTTCGGCTCCTTTGCGGTAGTGCCGACAATAATGCGATGGGTGACAATTGCGGCTGTCGGCAATTAGATGCGGCGGGCGCGGTGACAGTATAGTATAATTTGGTCTATCTCTAACGGTTTACCAGTTATGCAAAAGTCGTCCAGAGTAAATACGACTACAGGGACTATAGCCAGAAAATTCAAGATATACATTTCATTTGTCATAAAAATATCTCAAACATATGACATCTTAATCAAAATCGCTTGTACCGACTTTCGTTTTTAACCAACTTTTCGTTTTTGAGTTATGCTGTCCACAGACACACACACACACACACACACACAAACACACACACACACACACACACAGACGCACTCAGACGCACACAGACCTTTTTTCAAAAATGCTTTTTTTGGATTCAGGGGGTCTCAAAACATACATTTCCGGTGAAATCTCGACATCGAATTTTTGGGCGGAATACAATACTTCCCCTACTTACCAGTAGAGAAAGTAAAAAGGAGGAAATCGAAAGAAATGGGTATATTTTATCGAAAATAATAGACTTCATTAAGCTGTGTGGTGCGTTTGAGTTGGTTATTAAGGGCACACGATGAGACAAAAGAATCTGAAAATTCTGGAATATTTTGGGACTTCTTAACTTACTAGCTAGTGTCGACAGTGCTGTAAAAAATCACATGGAGACAAGTATCGTTGCTAAATGGATGTCAAAAGCAATACACAATGAACTGTTACAATGTATGCTGGATATCTGCCACAACAAAATAAAAGAACTCAGGGAGGCAAAATGTGTAGCCTTAATAGCAGATGAGACTACAAATGTGTCAGAGCATCAGTAATTGGTTCTCGTGTATCGATACAAGATTAACGGTGATATCTACGAAAGGTTTGGGGGTGTATTTTTTAAGGCTAATGGACAGAGTGCTATAAAATTATCCGAGAGTCCGCCTTGAGAGTTAAACAGTCATTTGAAGTCAACACCAAACAAAATCATTGCACAAACATTTGATGGCGCTGCTGTCATGAGGGGAATAACAAATGATGTACAGTCTAAAATAAGAGAATATTATCCTCTGACACACTATGCACACTGTTATTGTCCATCAGATAAATATCATAATGGAGAAAGCTGCTTCGTAAAAGAAATCAGCAGGAATCTCTTTCTCCACTCTGTCAGGATTTCCTGCTTTCTTCTCACGCTCACCCCAGCGTATGTCACTTCTCGAAAACATCTGTGAGTGCCGTATTGCTGCCAGTTTTGCCACTAGATGGAATATTATGTCCCGGACAGTGAGTTGTATTTTTGAAAATATAGAAGCACTTATTGAAAGTTTTCTTGAACTTGAGGCTTCATTTTCAAAAGGCACGGGAAGAGAAGCAAGAGGGCTAAGATACAACTTGCAAGACAGTGAATTTCTGTACTGGTTAGACTTCTTTCACCGTTTAATGCCTCATGTTAATATTCTCTACAACCAACTGCAGATGAGGAAAAGTGATTGCATTAAAGTTAGCCATTCGGTGAAAAACTTCGTGCAGATGATCGACGGACTACACAAGAAATTCGGTACTGCCTCTACCGAAGATCAACATGGAAATAAGCGGAAGCGATGGGGCTGCAACAAAATCGCTGATGGTAAAGAGGTCTGCGATCGCACCACAATAGAGACGAATTGTTGTTGTTGTAGTGTTTAAAGCCAGGTTTTACTACTGCGGCACCGCAGGCGGTGACACTGGTGATACATGGAATGAAGATGGAGCACCGGTGGAATGAGATGGCGGGGGAAACCGGAGCACCCGGAGAAAACCCGCCCTGACGCCGCTTCGTCCACAATAGAGACGAAATACTGGTCTTATCTTGTTTGTAAGCTCTTAGACACAGAAAATTTCTCGAATATTCTTCGAAATTTTCCAGAGCATATTCTAGACTTGGCTGTAATTACATATTCAATGTTAAACAGGAACAAACTAAAATCAGCGCTTTCAATTATTTATGAAAGGCCAGAATTTCATCATGGGAGTGGGGCATTACCATTACTTAAGATGCTCTATTTAAACAATCTGGTTGAAGCTTTTGGTGAAATAGCAGATCACAATCCCTATGACTACGGCAGAATCGGAGCGTTGCTTCTGTTTATTTAAAGCGGATCAAGTGCTTCTTAAGGAACACGACCAAACAAGACCGGTTCTTGGCACTCACCATGCTCTCTGTAGAAAAGAATCTAGTTTCGAGCATCAAAGACTTCAATCTCAAGGTAATCAACATGTTTGCCGGCATGGAAAATCGTCGGGCCGATTTACTTCTATAATCAGAAACAGGTGAGTAGATTTACATTGGCGCTGTATGAGCATGCAGCACGCTATTCGTCAAATCCACGAGCCGCCACTGGATTTACCCGACATTCGTCTTTCCAGGATAAGGGAAAACCCTGATAAAACTTTATCCTGGTAACTTGTCCTAACTGAGATTCGAACTTGGGACCACTTCAATGCGAAACAGACATGCTACCCACACATCACAGAGGTGAACAATGAAACGGGTTAAAATATTTAAAGTAGAGCCAATACTTTTCAAAAATTCTACGTTCAGTTTCCCTTCGTATAGTTTTAATTCTTGGATAGCATAGACAGCAGCTCAGAACTCTCTCTCTCTCTCTCTCTCTCTCTCTGGGTTTGATTCCTCGGTCCAGCCACTTAGACCTTGTGGTTTACATGGTTTTCCAGGGCTGGCCAGGTGAATTTTGGGGTGGTTTCTGGTCATGAATTTCCTTTCCCGCATTTTTCAGCATTTCACTTGCCCTTTGTGTTTAAGGTGGGCTTAGGGACTGTGCAGCGTCGGTCGGTTTCGTACAAACAGTGCAGATGCTTTCTCGCTGGAAATTTCTTCACGACCCAGCTAGAGGTAGCCCTTTCCGAGGAGCATTCGGTGGGTCGAATCTCCCCGGTTCCCCCTTCGCTGAGTAGTCCACCAGTGTGACCTGGTTATCAAGTTTCGACCAGATTCCACAACATCGGAGCACCCTGGTTAGGTCTCTTGGGGACTATAACCCCAGAGAACGCACGCGTGTGCGACACCGGGTTCCCCGTATGGCTTGCGGGCACCCCCGGTAACACAGGAGCCACCCCATCAACAGCGCAAGCTGAGCTCCTTTACAGTCCTTCCAAGAGAAGCTTGGAATGAAAAGTCAAAATTTTAAACCTCCATATTTGGGCTCACACACCAGCCCAACAGAGGTTGTGCACTGAAAAGCAGCCACTGAGGAGCATAGAGTTGCTACCTCCTTACCACCTACAACGCAAACTTCACCCGTCACCCTGCAAAACCCCAAATCCCGTCATAAAGTGGTTAAGCCCTAAAAGGGCAGGTACACGAATGACACACCTCGGGCTGTTCTCAGCGTGCCAGCAGCTCTGACTGACTGACTGACTGAATCGTTAGACTTCTGCGCGTCTTTGTCGTGTGCCTGCGACCTATAGCCTCCTGTAGTTCCTTCACCTCATCCGTTCCTCCAGTGTATGGTAAGTACAAAAGATCCGTGGTGGCACGAGGTGTGAGGTGTCTCCTCCGTTCCCAGGGCATAAGTTATAGGTCAAGTTAATGCTAATTTTATGTCAATGTCTTAAAAAGAAAAGTTTAAATAAACTTAAATAAACCAAACAAATAAAAATCAATGCAGCATGCAGCCAAAACAAACCAAACACTTAATTAGCTATATTATTAGTCATTGGCATTTTATCACTTTTTTACCTTTATCACAGAGGAAGAATGCCATTTTTAATGATTAGGTTAATATTTCTTACATCCAATTTACTGTTTCAAGAAATAACCAATAGTGCTGCTCTAAAATCCAGTAATTTTAGGGCACACAATTTGTTTGGGCACGTGTTTGCAGTTTGCACCAAAATTGGATGATTAATCCTTAATTTGAGCTTTCGAAACGAATTAAAGGTCTGGAGTACGTTAATATACCCCCCAAAAGAACTGAAGGTCTAATATTAACAATGTGTCCTACACCATAGCGTAGCATATTGAATCATGGTGCTTTGGTTCCCAGCCATGGAATGCGCATGGCTTCGAGCCCAAGTATTTTGGATATTCCGGGCCACGTACATGGGACCGATGCGTTTTGAGCATCGTGAGGCATTTGAGCAGCACAAATGCATCAGGTAGCAATCTGTAGGTCACGAAAACGTAAACTTTGTAGGTCCAAGAGGGGGAGGCATGGTGGTTTCACATCATCCCCCAGTATTCAGTGGATGATCGTCCACCTCTGCCGTGATCGACATGGGTGGGTTGCCGAGGCCGTCGAAGTACAGATTCGTCAACAGAAGACCTGCGGCCATTGGGAGGGGGGGGGGAGGTTCTCCTTTCAGGTTTTCCTCAGTCCTCACAACTGGCAAATGCCGGGGGAGATATCCTAAACTTAGGATTGCAACATTTCCTTTCCATGTTTCCTTTCCCATTCCCATTTCATTTCATGTATCACCAATGTCATCGCTTGTGAAGTATGAAGCAAGAGCGGGTGTTAAACACTATTTAGGAAAACCTCTGTCATGCACACGTGGGCGTGCAGTCGACAACGGGTTTGGTTGCCCAAGATAAACAAGAGTTTATTATCACATAATAACTTTATAGGATAATACGTATTAATTTCTATAGTATGGATTGTTCAACCGGCACATGGAACAGGCTTTCAACGGTGAACAGCAACAGTACGCAACGACACAGCTCACAACTGCCTACAGCTGGCTATTTTACACTGTGCAACTTATCAACAACTATGTTGCAACCAGAATTACTCCAATGCACCAAGCATGTTCCAGCCAGGGGAAGCTCATGCACTTTGGGTTCTCCTCCTCCTCCTCCTCCTCCTCCTCCTCCTTCTTCTCCTCCTCCTCCTCCTCCTCCTCCTTCTTCTTCTTCTTCTTCTTCTTCTTCTTCTTTATCCGATTGCCCGCCACGTATGGAGAACTTACAAGCCAGTGCCTAGGGTTTCAGACGCCTGTCGGGGAGCAGACGAATCTATGGACCAGACAGAGAAGACCTGGAAGCGAGTGGTCAGCCAAGCACTAGGTATGAGAGTGCGGATGAGGATGATATGAAATGCAGGTGAAATGGACGAATGGAAAGAAGATACTGGAACAGTTGGTGGAAGGAGTGGTGGGGAAACCGGAGAACCAGGATAAAACTCGCTCAGACGCCGTTTCGTCCACCACGAATATCACACGCGGGTCCCTGGGATCGATCCCACCTTAGTAATAGGTGAACGGTCTAATCGCTAGGCCACGGCGCCGGCTCTTCGGGTTCTGTTGGAGACAAAAAATAAATGGAAACGGGGGCGTTTCAATTTACATTATGTTATGTTTGGGTTAATCGAGATAAACGTTTGCAGAAATAGTTATTTAAATATTAATATTGTATTATTTAAATATAACATTATATTGTTTCATTAAACATTGCAGATCCCTCTATGATGCCTTGTATTTTTCTTCCTGAGCTTATTGGGAGTGTAGAGAAAATGGGTCTCTTTCAAATAGTTTAATGTCCACTTTCGTTATATGCATGTCTAGTTTGCCAAGAAGTTTATTAAAGTACGTCTGCGGTATTTACCAGATATGCATAACGTTATGCATATCTCCATTCCTTTCACGAGTTCTGCGAAAATGCAAATATTAACCCATTAGCGTTCACGAGTACCACTTGGTATCAGTGTGTCTGTTGTGCGTTCATAAGCCTGCATTGTTGTGCATCATCTTATAAATAGATGTTACAATTGTCATTTTGTTCATTGGTGGTTGGAGCACACGCTATGACAGCCCGTTTATATTTCTAGCAACTGGAGCGTGTTTTATAGCTTTGCTATGTGGCAGAACTACGCTGTCAGATGGTCCTAAGTAATTTACACTCTTATTTAATAATTTTTACTTCACTATTTGTAGTTTTATTAGAAATAGCTCTACTTTTGCTGTGAATGCAAGTAAAATGAAATAAGTAATATTATGAGTGTACAGCGAGGCCCAAAACTTGATGATACCGTATGGTATCACTGAACGATTATGTTAGAAAATTTAAAACTTCTCTACAACGTGTAGCCTTACTTCTTGAATACTTTACTATACATTTCTAAGTATTTTATTGTAGTTAATTATTTTCAAGCCTGATAAAAAGTTCTTTAAACTCATATTTTCATCTTTCTCAATTATGTCAGTGACGGTTATCACTATCAAAAGCCTCGGATATTTTACAAAAATGTGGTCACATAGCTGGTCAGGTTGAAGACATATTAGTTGAGCTACCCGAGATATGCATTGACGCATAAAGGTTGTGGCAACGAGGATGAAGGACATACAATTTATAATCTAAGTAGACGTCAACTTAATGCTCCCGCTGAAATAAAATTAGTAGGCAATGAACGTATTGTCAGAAATAATGATAGCCCACCTGAGCCAGTTTATAATATCCCCAGCACATCGTCATGCTCTGCATCAATAGAATTGCTAAATCAACAATTCATGGAAAAGGAAAATAACTGGACTCCAAACAAGAATAATATTGTTTGGATAGAAGGTGATCTAGAGTCTACTGCACGATAATTTCCATCTCCAAATTATTCTCAATATGCAAGTACGCAATCTGTTGAAATATTGGAATTATTTCTCGATGACACAATAGAACATCTAGTCACAGAAAGCAAACGTTATGCACATTTATGAGTGCAAATGATCCTCAAATATCAGCATCAGAATTATTGTGTTTTATTGGAGTTTTGGTTCTTACTGAGTACAATCCTCTATCATCCTACTTTCCTAAAGAAAGTATTGGGATATGATGATGCTAAACATGCTCTTGAAAATAATGCAATGAGGAAGAATAGGTTTCTTCAAATCCAGCGATTTCTGCATGCTACCGACAGTACTAAGACACATGATTAAGATAAGGCTTGGAAAATACGCCCTCTTATGGACAAAATCAAATCAAATTGCCTTCGTAATTTTGTATCATCTAAAAAACTAAGCCCCGGCACAACAGCCCATGAAGAGCCAAGCCTTACCGCCCAGCCGCTGCGTCCCCCACCTCGGTCTACTACAGGCGTCATTGGTGGGATGCAGTATTGGAGGGTGGTACGTGGTTAGCGTCCCGATCCCTCCCGGCCAGTTATGCGGTCTTCGCGACCTGGGGCCGCTATTTTTCCTTCAAGTAGCTCCTCAATTGGTCCCCCCGGGACCTAACGAGGCTGAGTGCACCCCGTGCCAGAGGGGATAAAATCCCCATGCTGGTACCGGGGAACGAACCCGGGTCCTCCGCGCCCGAGGCAAGCGCGATATCAACTGCGCTACACAATTCACATCTACTGATGAGTCGAAAATGCAATGAAGGATTGTTTGCACGGTGTCTTGCAAATTATCATATAGTAACATAATAGTTAACTTTTTACAGAAATAATACTTCTAAGATGCATATATCAGTGTTACCCTTTTACAGTGTTTTAATTTACTAAAGTGTAGTGGTTTTAGTGCCCAAAGATACCATATGGCACCAGTCAATTTTTAAAAAGTGGAATAAATGTTTTTTGGAAAAAATCATATTTCCTACTTTCGTAATTTTTAAAAGACGAATCCGGCTGTGATGGGTTAATCATTTATTGAAAACCTAGAATAAACTGAATACTTTGTCAGAGTAATACAAATTATGATATATGGGACATTAGAAATTAGAACATTAACAGAAAAATTGATATAAATTTAGAAATTCAGCAGACTAGCATAACTGAGTGTTGTCTTCAAAATTATCCTGTTCAGTATTCAATAAACCTTGGAAAGAACTTTCTGAATAATAATAATAATAATAATAATAATAATAATAATAATAATAATAATAATAATAATAATAATAATAATAATAATAATAATAATAATAATAATAATAATAATAATAATAATAATAATAATAATAATAATAATAATAATAATAATAATAATAATAATAATAATAATAATAATAATAATAATAATAATAATAATAACAATAACAATAATAATAATAATAATAATAATAATAATAATAATAATAACAATAATAATAATAATAATAATAATAATAATAATAATAATAATAATAATAATAATAATAATAATAATAATAATAATAATAATAATAATAATAATAATAATAATAATAATAATAATAATAATAATAATAATAATAATAATAATAATAATAATAATAATAATAATAATAATAATAATAATAATAATAATAATAATAATAATAATAATAATAATAATAATAATAATAATAATAATAATAATAATAAATACACTAACATTCATAAGAAACGAACAAATGCCAATGAAGCATTACGTGCCCTCATACTTTCGCTTTACAATCTCTAATCCATAATGTTAGACAATAGCACCATATACAGGAGTGAGTTTATTATCTTGAAAATAAAGATCCTGTAAGTAAAGTGAGATTTTCTTCGTTGTTTATACTGTCATTGTGTATTATCACCACTGCCGCTCTAAGACCAGAATTGCGCCGTGGAGTTCTGCAACCTTTTTAACGCACGAAGGGATACCTGCTTACGGCGATGTCGGATGAAGTGGGCCACCTAGCATATATAACACAAATTAATCCATATTCAAGTCATGTTGCTCCGCTGTTAATGTCATGTTTGCCGTGTGAATGCTTTCACTTATAAGTTATTCAGTGGCTTGCAAGTGGAATGTCATTGCAGTCAGTTGCACGGTTTCTGCTGAAGCGTTCAGTGTCGCAACAGTTAACAAAAAGTTAGTCTGGACTTTGCCACCTAACCCTGTGATTGGACGGTTGCTGTTGGTGCTGTGTCGTTGCATGGCTCTTGCGAATGATTGATCGTGTGAATGCTGCCTCACCGTTTGTTCTGGAAGATCACTTAAGAATTGGTCACAATTGGTCTTGCATTTGAAGACTGGGGAAGAATAACGAAGATAAGCAATTCACCATCATCAGCTTTCTTTCAACGAATGAGTATTGTGCAGTACGCTATTAGAAAATAAAGTAAATAAAGTTGTTTAGCGCAGTTGGTAGCGCGCTCGCCTCTGGCGCGGAGGACCCAGGTTCGATCCGCGGTAACAGCATGGGGATTTTATCCCCTCTGGGAGTTCTGGCACGGAGTGCACTCAGCCTCGTTATTCCGGGGGAGGCCAATTGAGGAGCTGCTTGATGGAAAAGTAGCGGCCCAGGTAATGAAGACTGGCCGGGAGGGATCGGGACGCTGACCACGTACCACCCTCCAGTAATGCACCCCACCAATGACGCCTGTAGTGGGCCGAGGTGGGGGACGCAGCAGCTGGGCGGTAAGGCTTGGCTCTTCATCGCCTGTTGTGCCGGGGATTAGTTTAGCTTAGTAGGTACTAGTTGTTTAGACGTATTTTGGTAACGCTGCTTCCTGTACGAATTTTGAATTTGAATTTGATTTGGTTTAAAGGCGCTCAACTTCTAGGTCATCAGCGCCCTTAAAAGATTCATGGCAATAGCCAGATATAAATTTCACTCAAAAAATAAAAATACTAGCAACAAGAAAAATTTACAAAGGTAAAAAGCAGTGGCAATAGCCAGATATGAAACAAGGTGATAAATATGTCCAAAAGCAGAAACAGATAATTAAAAAAAACTTAAATCCTCAAATTGATATTGCACTCCGCTAAAAAATTAAAAACTCTATCAACCGCTGTTTTGTCGTCCTCTAGGACCTCTGCAAGTCTGGCAGGCAGCTGCAGAGAATCCCGAAGGTGCGCTAGAGAGCAACACTCTAGCAACACGTGGCGAACTGACAAAAGGTTGTGACACAGCGGACATAGAGGCGCAGGGTCCCTTTTAAATAGGTAACCATGCGAAAAATTGCAGTGCCCTATTCTTAATCGAGCCAAACTAACCTTCTCGCGACGAGATGTGCGACAGGAAGTTACCCAGTTTATCGGAAGTTCTTTCACTTCTCTAAGCTTATTACCGCGGAGAGTTGACCACTCGTCGTGCCAGAACGACAGCACCGCTCTCCGCACTTCAAGCCTAAAGTCTTCCGAAGTAACACGTGAGATGGTAATACTGGGTTCTGTAGTTGCCGTCTTTGCTGCTAAATCTGCCATTTCATTCCCCGGCAAACCTACGTGACCGGGAATCCATGCAGAACCCACGTCAACGCCAGAAGCGTGTAAAACATGGAGGGCATCCTGGATACGTTGTACAATAGGGTGGGGGCTGTACAACTGACAAAGGCTCTGCAGTGCACTAAGGGAATCGCTCAAAATCAAGCAGTCACCTAATTCACGACGGCGAACATACAAAACGGCTCGATAAATTGCATAAAGCTCTGCAGTAAAAATGGAGGTGCTATTTGGAAAACCGAATGTATATGGTTCGGTTCCATAAACATAAGCACATCCAACACCGTTGGAGCCCTTTGACCCATCGGTGTAAATATATCGACGGTCAGTGTAGCCTGACAAAAATTCTAAGAAACACGTGCGGATACTTGAAATAGACATCGTGGACTTCTGGTGTATGGTCATACCAAGATCTACATGGGGCGTACCAGATAGCCAAGGGGGGTAAAGTCTCTCGCCCTTGGCGAACATCACAGGCAGTTCCACTCCAAGCTTCACTAGGAGCTCTTGGAAACGGAACCCCGCAGGCTTAGGACTAAGGGTGCTATTTCTATATCGTTCTCTTAGCGTGGTGGTGAAAAAAGAAGCGAACGTTGGGTGCTTAGGCATACATCTAAGCGCACAACCATAATTTGCCAAGAGAATCTCACGCCGATATTGCAGAGGAGGTTCTGCGGACTCGGCGTAAAGGCTCACCACTGGGCTTGTTGGAACAGCTCCTGTTGCAATGCGGATGCCCCTATTGTGGACCACGTCTAATCTTCTCAGCACAGATGGTCGTGCTGACGAATAAACAATACACCCATAGTCTAGCTTGGATCGGACCAATGCGCGATATATTCGCAACAAAATTGTCCGATCCGCTCCCCACTATTTGCCATTCAGTACTCGCATAATATTTAGGGAACGGTCACATCTCGCTCTTAGCTGTGCAATATGCGACGACCAACTAAGCTTCCTGTCCAAGATCAAACCCAGGAAGCGCGTCTCTTCTGCGAAGGGAAGTACATCTGGACCAAATCGGAGCGAAGGTGGTAATCGTCTCCTACGTCGCCAGAAATTAATGCAGATTGACTTCTCAGTTGAGAAACGGAAGCCGTTTTTCACGCTCCATTCTCTAAGGTTGTCCAAACATTGCTGCAGGCGCCGTTGTAAGAACGCCGTGTGCTGAGAAGTGCAATAGATAGCGAAGTCGTCTACGAATAGGCATGACGAAACTCCAGGTGGAACACATTTCCAGATGGAGTTAATTGCTATAGCAAAGAGCGTGACACTTAGCACCGAACCCTGAGGTACTCCCTCCTCCTGAACAAAAGAATTAGAAAAAACCGAGCCGACCCTTACTCGGAAAAAGCGGTCCTTCATGAACTCCTGAATGAAAAGTGGTAGGCGTCCACGTGTGTTCCAGGCATACAGGGAACGTAGAATCCCTGCTCGACAGCACGTATCATAAGCCTTCTCAAGATCGAAAAGTATGCCAACGGTTTGACAGTTCTTCATAAAGCCGTCCATTATCTGTGTCGATATTGACACAAGATGGTCAACAGTTGAACGGCGTCGTCGAAAACAACACTGGATGTTAGTCAGTAGGTTACGACTTTCTAACCACCATACCAATCGTCCGTTGATCATGCGTTCCATCACCTTGCAAACGCAACTGGTGAGGGAAATAGGACGATAGCTGGAGGGAAGATGACGGTCCTTCCCAGCCTTCAAGATGGGAATAACGGTGGCCTCCCGCCAATTTTCTGGGAGTATATTGTCAACCCAAACACGATTATAGACCTCGAGCAGGAATGCCTTACCTTCAGGAGAGAGCTGTTGTAACATTTGTACATGAATACCGTCCTGTCCTGGTGCTGAACATCGCGAAGATTTCAGGGAATGCTCCAGCTCCGCCATGGTGAAAAGGCGATTGTAATCTTCTACGTTTCTAGAACGAAACGTGAAGCCTTGAGATTCCACCTGAGTTTTAAATGGAAGGAACTCAGGGGAGTAGTTTTCCGAGCTAGACACTTGTGCGAAAGCACTGCCGAAGGTATTGGCCACTTCAAATGAATCAACAACAGCTCCTGTGGCTGTTTTTAGTCCCGCTATTGGTATTTGGGTCGTTTTAGCTGCAATACGCCTTAATCTATCCCACACAACCGAGGAAGGTGTGTGTCGGTTAAATGAAGCTACACATTTGCTCCATGATGAGTTTTTGCTATCCTTAATGACTTGTCTGGACCTGGCGCGCATTTTCTTGTATTCGATCAGGTTTTCCAAAGTAGGGTGACGTTGGAAAACCCTAAGTGCACGCCTTCGAGCACGAATGGCATTCCGACATTCTTCCGTCCACCAGGGGACGGGAAATCGACGGGGGGTGTGTAGTCGACCGCGGAATCGATTGTTCAGCAGCAGAGAGAATCGTCTCCGTGAGTTGCTGCGCCAAATTATTCACTGAGTCGTGCTCGTTGTACGTAAAGGCAGCCAACTGGGTGTAAAGGTTCCAGTTGGCATGGTCCAAACGCCATCTGGGCATACGTGTGGAATATGTATGTTGCGTCAAGAGACTAATAAGACATGGGAAGTGGTCACTAGAGTGTAAATCAGAGATGACATTCCATTGTAAGGAGACTGCCAACTGAGGTGAACAAACTGCAAGGTCAAGGTGTGAGAAGCTGTTATGAGAGTCAGAAATGAATGTAGGCTCTCCAGTGTTGAGGAGAGCTAGGTTGTGACTGTCCAAATAATCGGCAATGCGCGTACCTCTCGCACAAGCGCGACTTGAACCCCAAAGTGGGTGGTGCGCATTGAAGTCTCCCACCAACAGAAACGGTGTTGGCAACTGGGAAACTAGATCGTCTAAATCAATGTGCGAGAAGTCATGGGACGGAGGCAAATATAGATTACAGATGGTGAAATGGATGTCTGGCAGTACAATCCTTACTGCAACTGATTGGATATCAGACTGTATTGGTACAGATTGCATATATATGTCATCTCTCACAAGTATCATAGCGCCGCCATGTGCCGGAACACCCTCTTCTGGTGTAACATCACACCGTAATGGGGTGTATCGCCTTAGATGGAAAGCGTCTTGAGGACGCAGCTTAGTTTCTTGCAAACATGCAACCAGAGGTTCGTTTTCTTTGAGCAAAAGCTCAAGTTCTGGTCTTTGAGTTCGAATTCCACGTATGTTCCATTGTAGGATAGTCATATTGCATTGTGTATGGGATAGGTAATTCCAAGGTAACTGTTCATTACTTTGGAGTAGGCGGTTGTCGAACTAATTTCGCCCTTTTCTTCTCTCTTGGGCTTATAGTTTTGTCAGACGCTTTTTCGCGCCTCTTTTCCACTGGGGGTCTTCCAGTTTGGGCAGGTTCTAGTTCCATGTCCTGCCGAGGACGTGCGTTTTCCCGTAGCAAACTTGGGTTCGAGTGTCTCGAACCGGTTGCTAATGGGGACCGGCGAAGATGAAAGACGCCGGTCTGAGTCCACCCCTGAAGATTCCCCAGAAGAGGATCTTCGAGGAGATCTCCTTGGACTCTTATATCCCTTTGATGTACTGGGATGAGCCTTATCTTCCTTGAGGAAATCGTTCTTTGTGTAGTTCTTCTTAAACTTTATCGGCGAGGCATTGTAAATAACAGGTTTGCTAGTCTTCTGTGTCGAGTTTGGCATTTTCGTTGGTGATCGAACAGTTGAATTTTTTTCACCAACAGATTTTGTACACGTTGATACAGATGTGCGCGCTGATGTTGAAGGCTTTGGTATAGAGCTACGGGCAACAAGTGTTTTTTCAGAAATTGTTGCCCCATTGAAATCGCTGGTCTGAGTTGCGACCTCTCTGCTCGCTACCGCTTTAGCTGCAATTGAGCTATAGGTTCCGGATCTGGGAACAGAGGGTTGGCGTAGACGCAAGAGCTTCCGGGCTTCTGAGAAGGGCACCTTCCCTTTAACCCGTATCTCTTGGATCGCTCTTTCCTCTACAAAGCGGGGGCAGTCTCGGGAACTAGATGGATGTTCACCTCTGCAGTTCACACATGTAGGAGCTGTAGTACATGCACCATCGTGGGATTCATCTCCACATTGAGGGCATGTAGCTAGTCCCTTACAAAGCTCACTTGTATGTCCAAAGCGCTGGCACTTAAAACACCTGAGTGGGTTCGGGATGAAGGGCCTAACTTCGATGGATTCATACCCTGCCTTAATCCTTTGCGGGAGATCTACCCGATCAAAGGTCAGGAACAGGGTATTAGTTGGCTTTAACTCACCACCTTCTTTACGTTTAACCCGGTAAACGTGTATGACGCCTTGCTCCGTCAGATTCTCTTGAATTTCCTCATTGGATAATCCTTCCAATGCACGGGTGTTTATCACACCGCACGAGGAGTTCAAGGTTCTGTGCATCTCGACGCATACTGGATAACTTGCTAGCATGTTCGCTTTCAATATCTTAGCTGCCTGGGTAGCTGAATGTGCTTCAACCAGGAGCGTTCCATTGCGAGATCTAGTGCATGATTTTACTGGACCAGCAATGTTATCCAAACCATTTTGAATTGTAAACGGGCTCACCGATAAAAATTTTTTGTCTCCCTCAGTTCTTGATATTACTGAGTAGCGAGGACCACTCGACTCAGTTACTTCCTTTACACAAACTTTAAAATTTTTTTTTGTTTTGAGTTTTTTGTGAACTCATGGCGATGTCATCCTCCACCATTGCAAATGTCTCCGATGGCATGCTCACATCCTGGGCGCCACCCCGGCTTAGGTGAGAGTCCTGGCCTGGACCTTGCTCACCCTAGGGTCTCACCTCCCAATGTATAGACAGAGGGACCCAATCGCCTTCAGGAGTGCATCAGCTCATGCAATGGCCCCTCCCCGGGACTGACCTTTATCAGCGGATACGCACACAGATCCTACATGATAACCACGGGCTGGGACTTACGCGATTACCCAGTCACCCCTTGCGTCACCCCATCCTCCTACAACCCGCGCGTAGGTTATCCGTCAGACTGTGTACAGGGAGGTAACAGGTGGGAGGTCAAACACAAAAGTGGACCAAAGTTGATTGGGCGTTTGGCATATGCCCTCTCACCTCTTGGAGGAACCCAATCGAGAGTATGGCTCGGGGCCCCGGGTACGCCAAACCCGTACCTACCGTAGTAGGAGCCCCTGGGGGAGTTTGATTTCGGAGTCCTCTTCTCCTAGATGAGTCGTCGACCAAGACTAACGAGCCCCATCTACCCGTTTGGAATGTTCTTAGCTTCCCCTCACCTCTTGGCTACCAGTGGTCACAGACACACTTAGTAGGCCGTCTGGATCGGGTGCTGAGCCCCTCCGCTACAGCAAGGCGACACTCCTTCGGAGGGGCTTCCTGTACGATCACACAAGCACAAGCATATAAGCCTTCCACAGTAAACTATGGACTGATTAGCCGTTAAAACAGCTGCACCTTCTAAAAGTTGAAATTTTTTACAATGGAAGTCCGACCGAATCACAGCGGTATAACTGTTTCATCTAAAATGGAAGAAATGTCATTTACATATGTGCTGGCCTATCACAGCACAACAGCGTCCCTCAGAGGCACATGAGGGGAAGGTCAGTGGATCTAAATACCACCTATTTAGTCCTCCCGGCTAGGTCCGATGGACCCGTTGACCAACGATAGGTGTGGTCCCCCTTGCAAAATGGGGGTTTAAGTAGCGTGATGTAACTGCCACATTGTAAAACTGGTGCCTGTTAAGAAAAAAGTTACATGAAAGCCACATACATGAGTATGAGTCCTAAAGATAAACATTCCGGAGTTAAAACTGTATCCCAATCGGATCTCTGGGTGGGGACATCTTTAGGCAAATTTCATCACAACAATTCCAATACTTTAAGAATTCTACAATGGAATGCAGGAGGCATGTCCCAGCCTAAAAAACAAGAGCTAATGAAAATATTAAAAGACCAAGATATAGATGTCTTCACAGTACAAGAAGCCAATATATCAGAAGAACAGGAAATATACTTTGAAATGGATCAGTACACTACACATATACTTCCAAAAGCTCATCAAATAGCAAGTGGTATTCTTACAGGAATTAAACGAAATATGAAAGCTACTATCCAAATCCAGAAAACAATGGAAGAACAAGATAAATCAGAAATAGTTAAAATTGAAGTATGGAAAAATAACTAGCACTATAGAATTTACAGTATCTACAATCCTCCAGACAATACACTAGATCTAAATTCTATTTCCATAGAACCCAAAAGTATTTTAATAGGTGATTTTAATGCACACTCCCCTAGGTGGGGCTACAGAGATATATATTCAGCAGGAAGAGTCATAGAAGACCTATTAAACTCATCACAATGGAATTAATATTTAATCCAAATGATCCACCCACTTACCTTCATTATAATGGTTCAAGTGCAAATCCTGATCTTTTGATGGTGTCATCTGACATAATTGACAATACAAAAAGATAAATAATAGAAGACCCAGGTTCAGGCCACAGAATCACCATAAACTCCATAAGAGATCTAATAAATAAAAGTAACAAATCAAAAATTAAAACTTCTTGGAATTTCAAAAAGCAGATTGGTCCAGTTTCCAAAATGAGATAGAAGGGAAGTGTAATATACTGTTAGAATCGGAGTTCAAGTAAACAGATGAAATTAATAAAAAAATTTGTGAAATATTATTGACAGCAGCCAAAACACATATCCCCAAAGGAAAGTTAAAGAAATATAGTTATTTTTGGTCTCCATCTTTATCTAAGTTAAAACACGAAAGAAATATAGCAAGAGTCAAAGCCGAAAGAACCAAGTGTCCAGAAGATGTACAAAACTGGAGAAGAAAAGCAGCCAATTTTAAGAAAGAATTAATTACATCAAAGAAGGCCAGTTTCACAAATTTTGAAGAACATATGAACTATAGGAAAGATGGAAATAAAATATACAAATTCCTTAATAAAACAAAATTATCAAAAAATACAACTGAACCATTTAAACATAATAACAAAAGCTTAACTACAGATAGGGAAATAGCAGAATCCCTTAACAAGTTTTATGCTCAATCACAAAGATTACCCCAAGCATATAAAAAACAAGATAAAGCTATCCAAAAAACTATCAGAGAAACTAATAAACCAAAAGATATACGAAATGATATTTTTATTCAGGATTTTAACAAACCAGAACTGGATCTAGCAATAGAACAATTACAGAACAAAAAATCTCCAAGACCTAACAAGATTCGCCCAGAGTTTATTAAACACCTTGGCAGGAAAGGAAAAGAAATCCTACTTAAACTGTATAACACGTGTTGGAGAATGACTGTACCTTCCGACTGGAGAAAAGCCATTATCATCCCGATTCTAAAGAAAAACAAACCCTCAAACAATATTAATAGCTTCAGACCAATATCTTTGACGAGTTTTATTGCAAAAGTGATGGAAAGAATGGTGGCATCTAGACTTAACTGGTTCCTAGAATATTTCAACTTAATTAATAGTTCACAGACCGGCTTCAGACAGAATCATAGTACAAGTGAAAATGTACTCCTACTAAGCCAAGACATCAAGGAAGCTTTCAATAGAAAGGAGGATACCTTAGCAGTTTTCATTGATTTTAAATCAGCATATGACTCAGTTGGAGAAACAAATTAATTGAGAAGTTGCAATCAATAGGTGTGAAAAGTAACATGCTTAAATGGATAACTCAGTTTATTTCACAAAGATTTTGTGCCACAAAATATAATACATACATTTCCAAATATAAACAAACACACTGAGGACTTCCACAGGGTGCTGTTCTGAGCACATCACTCTTTAACATATATATAAGTGACCTTCCATCAATAATAAAAACTTTAGAAACCAAAATTGCTTTATTTGCTGACGATGTAGTCATTTGGACTCTAGGCTCTCCAAAAAAAACCTGAATTAATGAAAGACAGAATAGAAACAGTCCCAAACAAAGTACATGAATGGAGCTCCAAAAACCTCATGACTATCAATATGGAAAAAACAAACTATGAATTATTTACACTAAAATACAAACCAGTGAATATTAACATAAATTATAATGGTAAACCACTCAAAGCAGTTGATGATGCCAAATACTTAGGCATCACTTTCGACAGAAAGCTAACTTGGAAAAAACATATAACAAACATCTCGGAAAAGGTTGAAAAGAAACTGCAAATCCTGAAAAGACTAGCTGGTGCTAAATGGGTTGCTCAAGGAGAGTCCTTAACACAACATACAAAATGTATGTTAAACCAAACCTCTTGTGCTGTTCTGAAGCTTTAATAACAGCAGCAAATGCTAACATCAATAAACTTGAACAAATACAAAATCAGGCTCTTCGCCTAATCACTGGAGCAGTTAAATCCGCACCTGTTGATGCCATGCTTGCCTTAACATGGACCCCATCAGTAACAACAAAAATAGAAGAACAAGCGTTGCTCCAACACAAGAAAATGTTACGACTGCCAAACTCTAAATGGACAGAAGAGAACCTCCCCCTTTCAATCCTTAAAACTCATAGTAGTTTTCTAGAAAAGGTAACACAGAGTAAATCCAAATTGAACATTCTTAACACCAGAGAAAATCTACTTATAAGAGAAAATCCATTGGAATTATCGCAACCTACCTTCAGTTTGGAATTAATAGACGAAAATAAGTAAATCAGACACACCAAAAGAAATACAAAAACTTCTAGCACTGGAAACAATCAATACTAGATATCCCACAGAAGAATGGCTGCACATATATACTGATGGATCCTGGAGCTGGAGTTACGTGTTCACATTTTTCCTTTTATCATTCTGTTGGCAGAGACACAACAAATTATGATGGAGAAATAGAGGCAACAATTATTAAATCTTCCCTTAAATAAATTTAACAAGGCAGTAATTCTTTCAGATTCTAAAGCTGCAATTCAGGGAATATGTTCAAATACTACAAAGAAGTCAACAAAAATTAGAGAATGCTACAAAATGTTAACACAACTCCAAAAACTTAATAAGACTGTTCATCTCCAATGGATTCCAGCACACTGTGGAGTCATGGGGAATGAAACTGCAGACTCACTTGCAAAGAAGGGCACAACAATAAAACAAAAGTCTAAATTCAATTTCTCATATTCCTCAATAAAACGCTTGATCATTAAAAAATTTTCTCATTCATACCTACAAGAAATAGAAACAAATGCCAAAGATAAAAAATTGATTACACTACTTTCCAACCCAGATATAATCCTCCAGAGACCAAGGAAAACAGCGGTTGCAGCCTTCCGACTATTGACAAATCACGACTGCTTAGCAAGTCATCTCTACAGAATAGGTATCTCAGCTTCACCAATATGTGTCCTGTGTAACGATCCAGCAGAAATGAATGAAGACCACTTGAAGACCTGTGAAGCATTAAGATCAGAAGAAAGTACAGTTCAAAAGTATTGGAAAGCACGAATGCTAATGGCTTCATTGCCAGATGCAAGGCACTAGAAAACAACAACAACAATGGAAGTCCAATGACTCAACGATAACTCGTTGACCTCGACCAAAAGGCCATCTTTTGGTACAATGCCTCTGACGGGGCACCCGCCGGGAGGATGGACGAGGCAAATGGATCCTAAGGACGGCCGGAACGTTGCCTCGACAGAGCTGAGGGCAAGGTTCCTACATTTTTTCAGTTAGAAGCACCCCGGTGGTGGCTGTTTCAGTCCGGTTCCTCTCCCACCCCTTTGGGCTCGTACTCCCAAGGGGGACGCGAGACTCATAAACCGGTTCCCCTCCTCTCTCGGGCTTGTACCATCCCATAGGGGGCCCGGTAACCAATAGGCTGCCCTCAAATCCGGGGGCGAGATTTCCAGAGCCCCTGTTCCCCTGCTGTGCTGCTGCTGTCGTAACGCTCACCGGCTCTTCCAGCCCTGAAAGAAACCTAACGGGATGAAGGGTGAAATGAAATGATTAATTTAACGAAATAAGGACAGTAAATTCGGAGGATGTGGAAATCTTTTCCAGCATTCGCCTGGCGACCCGGGGAAACCTCCGCAAAATCCATGGATAGGAAGGTTGGCCACGAGATCGAACCCGCGACCTCCCGAATGCCAGCCACAGATGTCACCGCCAGAGCCATCCCGCTTGGTAAGGAAGTTCAACCCTGCAGCTTTACACGTGCCTGTTGTTATGTCTCAAATTAAATTTTATTATATATTACAGGTTAGCAGGCAGAAAACGGAAGATAATTACATTTATTCATTATGATTTTACAACTACATAATATATACATTACCCTCTAGATTCTAGAACGTCTCCCGTATACAGAGGGTACCCTTATCGCGTTATTAGAAATTTTAATTAAAGGATGAGTTTTACGTAATGGTTTATACATTAATTTATTTATATGTACGACCGCTAAGTACTCAGGCTGTACCCAAGGCCACGGACTAAACCTTTGAAAAAAGAACTGAATAAATCATCCTATAATCCTACATAGAACATTTGTTTCAGTATATATTACTAGGATGAGGATGTTTTATTTAAAACAGCTCTAATACTGGAGAAAAAAATGAAATTCTTCTGATGTCTTTCTTTAGGTGAAAATAAAAAAAATGAACTTCCTGGAAAGCTTAATATTGCGACTTTGTCCAATTTCAAACTGTTAGTTGACTCAGTTTTCACTGTCAATTAATAATCTATTGTTTGGTTTTCAGTACTTTTGTCATCTTTGAAGTGGTCATCATTCAGCTGTTTCTTTCAATGTGCTGGTGTATGGAATTTCAGTACAGCATACAGTGACCCACTTTTAAGCATTTGACTATCACTTTGTATCCTATATATAGCTTGTTTTCTGTATTTTATCATGCTTAGAATTAAGTTGATGAAATCATGAATAACTGTATTCTTTCAGTAAATAAATGAATGCATGAATGAATGCTGATGATTAGCCAGACAGTTTTTATATTTAAAATAGTAGGCATTCCTGGGTGTAGGAAATGTGTCCTGATTTCCATTTTTTGAATGTCACCATATAATGTAACATAAAATGTAATGAGTTTTCAATGCTTTGGAAAAGAAGTAATAGCCATTTCACATTCTAAATATGATGATCTGTCAAACTTACACTGCTATTAGCCGTCATCACTGGCCTCTTATCAGCTTTTAGCTTACCAAAGTGCATAAACAATTTTAATTTTCTCTCCTTTTCAGAAAATGACAAGGAAGAGACTGTCACTTCTGCAGCACGCTATAACAGTCATGGTGGCCAAATACCACCCAAAAGAGGTTCTAAACCAAAAGTTAGTACACAAACTATTTTAAGTATCCATTTAATTCTAATATAACAGTGACACATTTTAGAAGACTTCATTCTTGTAGCACTGTTTATGAAAGAAGAAATAGTATTTTGACTACTAAAGTGGAATATCTCCATGCCAATAGGGTTTAAGGCGTTCTTAATGTCTCAGTATTACCCTAAAGCCAAATTCAATGGTTCCAGGGGAACAGTGAGGTATCTCTATCTTTACCTGTGCAACATTGCTTTGCAGGGATATCCCACTTGATCTGAGGTATTGTCATATTGATATTTTCTAAGATGTATAACACTGCTTTGGAAACTTTTTCTTGAAACAGTTCTTCAGTTAAATTTTATAATTTTACAAGAAATATGCAAAATAAAATACTTTGGAGCACTTACATTATTAGTTGCAGAGACAAGTCAGTATTGTAAACCAAGAGATACCAGATTGCACCAAGTCAAAGATTAGAACTCAGCTATCTACTGATGAAAAGAAGTATCTTCTTGCAGTGGAACGGGGTGATATTCCAGCAACTAAAAGGCATGCAAAACTTGTAACAATATTTTGTCCTGTATCTCTACACTCCCTTTAAATGCATGATTATAATTTATGTATTCATCTTATATATAGGGCTTTAGTTGGGCCAGTACTCTCTGGTACTCAGTACCTGTAGTTATAGAATTGTGCAAAGTGAGTACTGAAAGTTCTTAAACATGCAATGTGCATAGCTCTTACAGGACCATCAGTGTTTACTTGGATAAAATTCCAATAATCTACTGATCAGAAAATAAGCTTATAGCATCTAATGGAGGAAAGAGGATAATGAAATCTCATGCTGTAAGTAAACCAGTCAAGAGCAAACATGAGTTAAGTTTATCCACCTGAATTAACAACTATTGTCAATTATTTGGGCAAAAACAATCTAAGTTAAAATTTTATGACAAAGAATATTTAAAACAATGTCTCATATGTTTGTCATGTAATGGTGCCTCAGCAATAGCTGACAGAGTTGTAGGGGTGCAACATAAACAATTTTTTACATCTATCATAATCTGGGTTTGCTGTACGCATCAGATATGCACTTGCTGTGAATTATTCCATGTAATATTCTTTGAAAACCATCTACACCATCGTATCTAAAGAACTAAAGAACAACTGCCCAAAGTGTCAACTCATTGATGTAATTGGATCTCCTCTTTCTGAATTTAACCTAATGCCATATTATGTGGCATTCTGGCTCTCAACCAGGATACGATCACCAAAAGGAATCTCTTGTTGTAACAGAAAAGTGACTGCACGACAACATTCCTTTGATCCAGCCTGGATACATTTAAAGAGTTAATTGAGTACTGTAGTTTTAATTTTCCAACCAAAACCCTATATATATATACTCACTATTATTCTTACTTAATTTTCATTTGTTGTGTTCTGATTATATTGTTTTCTAAAGACAACTTCTATCTCTGATCTGATACTATAAGAAATAAACCAATTTACTATGCACTGTACGCAAGGAAACCACATTACCAATTGAGTACAAAAAGGATGCCATTGCAGTAGTTTCCTTGTATAGAAGTTAATAACTGTCCCACTCTCATTGTGCCAACCTTTGTTCTGTCTGCTATCAGCAGCTCATCTTGCTATATCAGTTTTCAGTAAGTGATCATTGAATAGTTAATATTCCAAATGAGGTTTAAAAATACTCAAATTAAAGCATAATACATCCTCAAGCTATCAGTCAGATGAATGATGGAGAAATTTCCAAGCTTTCAGAAGCCAAAATAGCCTCTATCATCAGAGGTGCTGATATGAAGGGATGACAACGATATGATGGTAGGCTGAGAGCAGCCCAAAAGAGTACCTTCTCCGATAGGACCTAACCACTTAAGAGGCAGGATAACAGGGTTAATGGGTGGCGAGTGTAGCTGAGGTAGAGGGAGTGAAAGGAGGTAGCAAGATTTGCTCCTTGATAGCTGTTGGTCTGGGTATAACAGCCCTTGTGCACTGCTATGCTATGTAGTACCAAAAACGTTATTTATTGGAGTTGCTATTGTAATTTTTTAAATGTAAGCATTTCTTGAGGGATTGTGTAGGTCAGTTTTAACTGCTGGTGGAATTGCTTATGTGATATTGAATGTGCCTGCATACCATTAGGGGAACCGGAGAAACCTCAAGTGGTATTGTATGGGATTATAATCTTTAACAGACCAAACAAGGCCACTCTGGTGATGTGACAATGACTTGTAAACTTTTGCAACCAAGCAGCTAATTTCATCATTCATATATGGAAGAACACCCTCTCAGGAAAGGAATAACATACACAATATATATGGATGGATGGAGGGAGGGAGGGATGGACGGACGGACAGAGGGACGGACGGACGGACGGACGGACGGACGGACGGACGGACGGACGGACGGACGGACGGACTGATGGATGGATAGGCTTTTTTTTGTCATTATGGTTCCATGTCCCATTCTATATTGGGCGTGACAGACTGCTGAAGTGGGGCTTGGGCTGCCCTAATCAGTAGCATATATTATTGGCACCCTTGATGATGACGGCTACATCAGCTTCCAAAAGCTCAGAAATGTTTTTGTACCCTCAAATTTAGATTAGTGTGCTCTAAATGTGGAAAATGGGTTGCACATAAAACCATACGCAAATATCAAATAAAGTAGTAATATGCTATTTTAGAGAATACTGTTTAATTTTCAAAGAGTGCTTTGATAACAAGTTAATATTTCTATGGAAGACACAAAATTTAATGGCTACTATTCCCTTACCTGCTGTGCAAATAAATTTTGTGGGCACAAATGATACTGGCTTTACAGCGTGATGTCACAGTGTTTATCTATACAATACCACAAGTCATGGCAAGCCTCTGATTGGATTTTGTGTTAACCAGGTCCTCCTGCTACCTGTCATTAAATTTTGTGTCAGCCATAATTCAAACATCATTGATCACTTTAATGCTTACACCCAAATATTGTTATGAAATGGTGCTAAGCAAAGAGAATGGGCACTGATTCCTTGCTATTCAGCAGTATATGTTTAACATTTCAGGATGCTTGCTACAGATCACATTGATAAAAACTGTATGGATGCAGCAGGAAGAACTGCCATTGTGATTGCTATAGGAAATGAGAATCTGTCGATGATATCACTGCTGCTGAAGTCAGGAGTGCATCCCAGTGATGCCTTACTACATGCAATAGATAAAGAATTTGTGGAAGCTGTGGAACTTCTTCTTGACTATGAGGATAGTATTGTGTCAGAGGGAAAGCCACATGTATGTAATATGATGTAGTTTCTTGTACACCTAAATATCCTGTGCCATGGTTGGAGTGTGTAGCTCTGGTTTTCTTGCCTCAGAATGCACATAGGTTTGAGACTACCAGGATGCAGATGCTTTTAGCCTAAGTTTTGAGGAATTTGAAGAGATGCAATCAGAAATATTCTGTCAATCTAGTAAATCAAAATTTTGGCTGAGTGAGGTACAGTTCTGACCACATCATCTGTCCACATTGGTTAAAGAATTGCCCACCTCTGTCATAAGCATATAGCCATGAGTTATTTAGTCAGCCAAGGCCTCATAAAGTCTGTTATCAAATAGAGCTTTCGTTTCTTAAGATGTTGTCTAAATGTGATAGGGAAAGAGGGGGCTAGGGGAAAACAAATTTTATCTCTGAACAGAACAGATATGCATTTTCATATTACTCAATTATTCCTACATGCTGTTAATATCACATGGCCATATATAGGTTAATATTAGAAAGCTGAATCAGATTAACATATTTGAGGTATAAAGTGCAATTATCAGTATTCTCAGAAAAGAATATTTGTATGGATATTCCTACCTGACGTATTAATTTTTTCTAATCTGATTCATCTTTTGAAGATGCTTTTATTTGTGAAATTTTATGCGCAAAAAGATTTCCAAGATGTATAACAATTTCCCATACTTGTTTGTACCAAAATGTTAATAACAGAAGCTTAAATTCTATCAGTTTAAGCAAAGAAATTTAAGAAGTAGTAGCCCCACCAACCGGAATTTAGCACCCTTATAAAACTGATCTTACTGTGCTTTTCAAATGGGAAGGAGCTTGTCCTTGAGCATCTCCAGGCCGGTAACCAATCGGAGTGCTGCTATGTTGTCATATTGCTTTCCCCTTAAGTGGGGCTTGACGCGCGCCAAGAAATGTGAAGAGTGGGGGTAATGAGCTTGCAACACTGTGCATGTAAACATATTTCATTGGCTGCAGATCAGAACTCTTCCCATTTGAAAAGCACACTATAGGTGGCTTAATATTACAAGGTTGAGTATCCAATGCAAAATGCTATTGACATAAAATCTTATAATTCTGAGCCAGCTAAATGGCTGAAGTTTGCTAATTATTTAAAAATGTATAAGTTATGAAGAAAAGTAATAGTCCAATGAACATTATTTATACCCCGAGTAGCAAACACCTGAATCAGCATCAGTGGAGGCACTAATGTTAAATGTCTGAAGGTTTCCCTACCAGGATCATTCAGAATATTTAAACATAAGATCCACCATTTTCCATTAAATCAAGCGGGTATTAAATTAATAAAGACTAATTCTTCTAACAGAAAAATAATATGTAATGGTAATGTTTAAACAACTGCTAACACTAGAAAGAGGGGGTAATTCTCTGTCGTGAGGGACTCACCTATCATTTTAAGATGACCATCTTAACTAATTTATTTTCAAAAACAGAAGAAATATGAATGGAACAAATATGAATACAGAAAGTTTATTTTATACTACTTTTATGTATTCTTTACATGTAAGGTCGCAGGAACAAACTGGGGCCAGATTGATGGTTTGCTTAAAAGCAATAATAGATTTAAAACAACTTCTATAATTTAAAGATGATCATCTTAACTAATTTATTTTCAAAAACAGAACAAATATGAATACAGAAAGTTTATTTTATACTACTTTTATATATTCTTTAGATGTAAGGTCGCAGGAACAAACCGGGCCCAGATTGATGGTTTTTATAAATGTTTAAAAGCAATAGTAGATTTTCTGGCATGTAAAACAACTTTTATGGGACAAAATTCCGGCACAATGGCAGCAATGATATGATCCTGGTAATTGACAGCATCCTTAACAGACAAGAATTTTCTTCTTCTATTTTCACGTGTAAGCTTCCCCTTGGTGTGCAATTAAACATGTTATGAGCTTTTTTTTATTCTTTGTTTGATTTATTCTAGTCGATCTAAACAAGTATATGTTCTTGTTTTTCATTTATGTGGCACCTTTAACATCTAAGGTCATAATGGCGGCTTTGCCTTTGGAATAATTGCTAATCAGTAATGAAACTCACTTTTTACTGTTGTGTTAATCTTTGAGGTTTTTTACTTTAGGTTTTCTTTATAAACATTAAATTCACAGACATATTTACACTCTTACTCATGCTTTCAGACCATAGGAATTCTGGGGAATGATCCTTAATAAATTATGGGACATGTCAAATTTACATTTACAGATTCTAAAGTAAGAACAAATTAGAAACTAAAAACTTCACTTATCTTAGTAATGTTGTAAGTTATTTTTTCAAACACTGACTCGAGTTTCGAGTTGACTCCAACTCATTCTCAAACTCAGTGTTTGAAAAAATAACTTACAACATTACTAAGATAAGTGAAGTTTTTAGTTCCTAATTTGTTCTTACTTTAGAATCTTGTTGCTTCACTGTTAATAGCTTCAATTTCCTTAATTACATTCACAGGTTTATAGATAAAACCACTATAATATGGACACCATTTAAACAGTATCTGAAATGTATTACTATGTAGGATAACTTTTAATTAATCATTGAATATCATTGGCTCCTCACATGTTATAGGTAAATGTTACCAAATAATACAGAAGAAACAAAAAAGAAAGGAAGTAAAACAACATAGATAAACTGTATGTCTTCATTGCAGTATTTTTCCAATTTAATGCTTAATTACCCTTCACTGCAGCATAGAAATAGATTTATTTTCTGACTTATAGATAGAGTAATTGAACACCTGCAACCTTTTAAGTACATAAGTGTTTATGTAAGAAAATATTCAAGGTTCAAGAAGAAAAGGTGAATTAGGTTTGGAAAATTTGCTGCCATGCAGGGGCACTGGTAGTTATAAAATTGTCTGAAGTGAATACCTTCAATTATGAAACATGCAGTGCCCATTGCTCTTATAAGACCATTGGTATTTACCTGTTCTGATAATTTACTAATCAGAAAATAATCTTACAATACCTAATGGAGGGAAGATGATAACGTTGAAGAAAGAATTGTTTTTACTGCACGCTGTATGTCAAAGAGTCAAAAGAAAAATTAGTTTACCTCAATTAACAATTATTGTTGACATCTTGAGCAAAACAAGTTAAGTGTATAATTTTATGTCAAAGAATATTTAAAATAATGTCTTATATATTTGTCATATAACTTATCTGAGCAATAGTAGGCAGAGTTGAAGGGGTGAAACTTAAACAATTTGTTTACATCTATTATAGCATAGGGCTACTGTGACCACAGGCAAGAGCTTGCTGTGAATTATTCCATGTAATAAACTATTTTCAGATGCTCTTAGAAACCTATATGAGCTCTTTATCAATAATCTTCAAACAACCAAAGGACACCTGCCCAAAAGTTTTAGGTCAACTCTTTGATCTAACTGGATCTCCTCTTTCTGAATTTGACCCAATGCCATATTATGTGGCATTCTGGCTCTCAAATGGGATGCAATCAGCGAAAGGAATGTCCTGTCATAAAAGAAAAGTGAATGCAGGGCAACATCCCTTCGAGCCAGCCTGGAAACATTTGAAGAGTTAGTTGAGCATTAGTAGTTTTAACCTTCTGACCAAAACCCTGCTGCCATGGGAGGGGTTTGAACCATGAACCTTTGACATTCTGTGCCAATGGTCTACCAGTGAGCTTCTATGGCTCTCATCACGGCCATGGATTGAATCCCCCTTGCCTGATTTATATACAGAGTGGAAGTGAAATAATCTGCCAGACTTTAACAGCAAATTTCTCATGTTGTGAATAACAAGAAAGTCTAATACCAAAATATTGAAACGTTTATAGTTTTCTAGAAAAAATATTTTTATCAAAAAAATTTATCATCACCTGGCTGAATTATTATTCACTGAAGGTTCTTGATTTATGGCTATATTTTAGAAAATTGATTAAACAACAACTTTTTCCTTTGGCATATTTCAATAGATTCAATGGTTTTTGTGTAAATTAAATTTAAAAGAACCCACAATTTGTTGCCTTTCTGTTTGCCTCATTTCTTTAAAATCATTTCGAGAATAAATGATCTGAGGTTCTGTTTTTAACTTAGATTTATTTAAAAATGGATAGGACTGCACGTCAGAAAGAATTTTTTCAGGAAATTTATTTTCCAACGAAGGTAAGAAGTGCTGGTCAAGTAAATTAGTGGCCAATAAGTGACTAGAGAATTCAAACCTCTGTTGGCTCTGATGTATTATTATGTGACATACTTCCTTTGCTACTACATTCCTCCATTGGCAGTTTGCTATACTGTCCCTTTCTTTATCAGGAGCAGATACAAATGCAAGTGGTGCTTCGAGACACAGCCTGTTTGCGTGTCCGACATGTGGAACAGAGACTATTAATAAACTCAGGCTGCATCTTCGAAATGCCGACTTGTGTAAACCGCGCTTTAACACGATGTGGGATGTAGAAATATTCTGCTCTCCTAAAGCGCCCAATCATTTTTTCCATGGTTGTACCTTCAAAGACTGTAGCATTATTCATGTGCTCTTCTACAGCTGCATCCAAAGCTGAAGTGAAATTTATTATCGCACTGAATATTCCAGGATTGTTAGATTCTTCAGCTTCATCATGTCTACGCAAGGCAAGTTCAAGTTCACTGCAGAAGTTAATACAATCAATTATTTTGGAAAGAATATAGGGATTTTTCCTCACGTTGTCATTGTGTCTTTCTATATTTTGTGTGAAAGCTGAGCTAAGCTGTTGCATAATTTCTCTTTCTTCCAAAGACTGATAAATCTAAATAAGCATTCTTATGTGAAATAGATTCTTCGTGCTTCTTAACCTTTTGTTTTAGATGGCTAAGATCTGATGCGCCAGAGCATGTCCAGCTTGTATATTTATCCTTAGCAAACAGCAAGCATGGAAAACAAAATAGCTTATTTGTGGAAATACAACTGCAAATCCAACTATTTTTATTTATATTTACTACGTACATTAAAAGACCTTCAACATGTCTTACCTCGGCTTGTTTGTGCATGTATTCATTTGAGAGGAGGTATCGGCCTACCGAGCTTCTTTATTCACACTTCTCTTTCAAGCTTAAAGCTGAGAAGTCTGTTTCTAAAAGATATTGAAAGCTTAAGAGGTAGAACTGGAACTTAAAAATTCAATGCCACAACTGGGATTTGAACCACAGACCTTCCGCTTGCCGGGCGGACGCTCTACCACTGAGCTATTGTGACAAACTGCCAGAATGGCATTAAATTCTCAAGTTAGTTCGTATTTTTCCTGGTAAACCACAAAGGCAGTCTCACATCAGAGACAATTACCCCAATGGTGACTTACTATTGCAAGTACTTTATATCCCAGGATTAAATAAAACACCAACAGTAAGTTTGTTGGCATAAATAAATAATAATTACCATTGAAAGCTATTCATTCTTCTTGGAAAATAACTCTAAGAACCAATGAGCAGCATATAAACACCAAAGCACAAGTAAATAACTGAATACGGTATAATACAGTAAAACTATAGTAGACAACCACTATTGTTACAGTGAAAACACACGTGCTAATTCTTCTGGTTGGGTTGCTTTTAATTCGGGTCGATTCATGCGTTTCCGCCAGAGTCTGACTTGCAGTTGGAGCTGCTTCCCCGACCAGCGCATATTCATGTATGCCTATGTACCTCTCCCTGCCGAAAGAGCACCCATAAGCTTACACTCGGAGGTTCATAGGAGAAATTGAACCTTGGGAACGTCTGGGCAAGCTTTGGCGTGTATGCGTGCTATCTGAACGACTCAAAAAGTTTTTCATGTGATAAAATACTTTGAAAATGCACATAAAATTATCTAACGTAAGAAAGAAACAAAAAAATGATTGTTTAAATATATACATTTATAATTTGGACAAATAACCTTTTTCCGGGGGTTCACTGAACCATTGAACACATAGGATGCGCCGCCCCTGGAAGAAAGCATTGACCTTGATCCCTACCAGCCAGTACACCTCCCTCAACTCCTAAGTTTCCCTACTGATTTCAAATGGTATGTGTAATTAAGTTTATCATATGTGTTTTAACCGGATCGTGTTTACATCTTATCAAACTGTTTGGGAGTATAATTTGGTGTACAAGTTTAAAATGTCGTCAAAGCGAAAGAAGGTCATGGTTTCAATGGATAAAAAGTCTGACTCTATTAATCGAATGTATTAAGGAGAATCATGGAAGAAAATAGCTGCTGAATTGGGAGTTAGGCCTTCAACAGTCCCTGATTGGAAGAAACAAAGAAAAGATATTGAAGATTAGCTCTTCTTTAGATTTTGTCCCCCAACATTGTACCATAGAAAATATAAGTCCAAAGGTGCTTACTGCACATGTGCTGGTGGTCAGAAGCAGAATATGCTAGAATGTGCTGGCAGTCACTAGCAAACAATTTTCATTGCTGCCAACTTTGCTCCTTCAACCACACTAGTTTTTCTTGCCAACGCACTGAACACAAATGCACTCGGATGTCGTCGATCTGCTCGTGAAAGGAATCGGCTAAACTGTTTTTTGCATCTTGAATTAATATTAGAAATCGTATTTCCATGCAACAAAATTTCAATCTGATCCCACTTCTAAGAGGATCGGATTCAAGGATTCAGTTCGATCTGAATTCGCTTTTCCATACAGTATTCAGTCCAGAGTGAGAACTCACATTGTTTTCAATTCCCAAATGGAACATAGTAATTATTTAATTGAAATTCTTGAACCCATCTTCATGAAAAAAAAGTTCCAATATGTGTAGCTTTGAATTGGAATAATTCAGTAACACTTTTCCCCTTACATTGTTAGAGGATACCTAACATTGGGTATGACATTTGCTATTTCTGAAACTTCTTTGTTTTGAGCTGCGCAGCTTACAGTTACGTGAACTTTTTTTCTGAAATTATGTCATTGGATTCAGGAGATGTCATGACGTGTATCTGCATTAAAATCTCTTCTTCTTTAGCTGATTACCCTGCCCTTATGTAGGACTTATACCCCCTAATGCTTAGGGTCAGATGCCTGTCGGGGAGTACAGGAACCTATGGACCAGACAGAGTGAAGACTGGAAGCGGGTGGTCAGTCAAACACCAGGTATGATAATGAGGAAGAGTATGATATGAAATACGGGCAAAATTGATGAATGCAAAGGCGATAATGAAGCAATTGGTGGAATGAGTGGAGGGGGAAACTGAAGAACCTGGAGAAAACCCGCCCTGACGTCGCTTCCTCCACGACGAATACCACATGTGGGTCCCTGGTATCGAAACCAGGCCGCCTAGGTGGTAGGTGAATGGTCTAACTGCTCGGCCACGATGCCGCTCCACATTAAAATCTCCATATGACATTCTTGCAGGAATGCTATACATCAGCGCTGTCCAAGGCAGCGCCCATGATTTATTCTTCTAGTGCCCTTCATAAGCAAATTTTTACTTCCATGATTTGTTGGCAACAAATTAATGGACAATCGCTGCAGTGCTGCAATTACACGGCAACTTTGGCAGATTACGTAAGCCCTCGTGCATGCTTCCCGAGTTGGACTAGCAAAATTCTTGAGGGACGTAATCTAAAGTATATTCAAATATTTTTGTTGTAAAGACAGTTTGTAAGGTAGAAGAATGGCAAAAAAGGCAAGAAATGAAACATTAGATTACACACTATTCACGGGTTACAGTGCTCAGCGAGAATGTGGTTTTTTTTTCCTTATTACCCGTACAACCCATATTATCTGAATGTTTGATTTTCCAGATTGCCTTTGGTACCAGTTAGTCTGGATAAATGAGGTTTTACTGTAATTAGTTTCACTTCTATTTCTGTCATTCGCAGAAATCTTTGTTACTGCAAAGTCAGCAGACTAGGTCATGCAAGGCACAGTATTCAATGGGGTACACCTCTGTGTTTCTTTAATTATATTTAATGTGGTCTGCACTCAAAATATGATCTATTGTGCAAAAGACACCATTAATAAACTGACCTAATACGTCTTACACCAAACCACTAAAACAGTGCTTATCACCATTTTAAACACCTAATGTATTACTTTTACATGACTTTCGCGACATATTTTTCAACTAACTATTCTTAAACCAGAAAATGTTGATGCCGTATATGAGTCATTATAATTCTGTGAATTAGCAAGATGATATAATTCTGCAAATGAAACCATGCATATGGGGAGGGAGTGGGAAGGTAGTGATGTCTGCATGATCTGAGACAGTCCTTGCTAATTCACAGGTGCTTTTTAGTGCAGCGTGCAGCTGAAGACATAGATCTTTGCGATAAAGAGTGAATATAGTGAATTTGTGAGACATTGATCATAGCGTAAATCAATTATGCCACCTGTATGTTCTAAATTAGGGATCAAAACATTACACAGTCAGAGTAGAGAAATTATTTCAAATGTATGGACGAACATGAAGGAAGAAGCTAAAAGCAAAGAACTGCTTACATCAGAAGATTTAAAAAAAAAAATTCAAAAGTTCAAAAGCACATATCAGATGCCACAGGAGTATCAGAAAGAAGGTACATTGTGGAGACATTTTTCTGCATGGACTGTACTGCCTTAGTAAGAAGAAGTTATCTGAGTAGCATAGCTGACGCACCAATTCGCATGCTAACTGCAATCACCTGGCTTGTTACTCACTTTCAAGGCGAATCCAGCTGTACAAACGGATCACTACTTTCTGTCCTCCGTGAGCTCTTGCAGGCCTCCAGAAAAAAATTTCAGCAAATGCACTAATGTAAGCTCCATAGTTTTCAACATCTTATGTTATAGATAAAATGTCAGGGAATACGTGTTTATTTTTTTTTAGATTTTTAACACATCGATTTAAACTCTATTTTTGGTTTTACAAAATATACCATCAAAAAACAGTCCAAAATTTATGTGTAATAATGATTGATCGAAAGTTGTTAAAAGTGTTATATTTAACCTTTCCAGTGCGCCAAACCTCAACTCTCAACTCTATATGGCCTCAGACTAACAAGTGATTTTATATTACGGTGTACGCAGAAATTGCTTACTTTCTAATAGCCATAACTAAGCAAGTAATTTAAAAATACGGAAATAAAAAAATATGGGTCTCCTTATTTGATGCCTATTATTCATAAAAAAAAATGTTGAACTTCCTACGAAAAAGTCGTGTTTTACGGGTGTTTGATTTGACGTGGATTGACCCATATGTAGGACACCTAGTATCCAAAATTATGTTGCCAGTTCTGAATGCTTTCTGATTAACATGCTTTATGCATTCTAAACCATTGTAGACCATAGTAAGTTGCCCCCTCAACTGATTACTGCATACAGCTTTCTTTAGTGTGACTATGCGCAGAACTTTTGTATTGCTGTGTGAAAAAAAAATGTCAGATATATTCATTTTGAAAGGTAACTATCATTTCTCGGTAAGTACATATAATTGCTTCCAATTTGTTATGTCATATTACTTTAAAGTGTATATCTAATCATTATCTCAGCAAAATGTTTATTTTTAGTTACACATTTTTGCAACAAAATTGGCTGCCCTATTACATCTATAGTATATTAGACAAACAAGGAATGACTAGCTGCTATTGTCTATTTTGGCAAAGGCACATATGAATATACATCGACCTTAAAATTTGATACTAAAACTTAATACTTAAGGGATGGCCATTAAAAATTCACCATCAAAATATATGTTTTGATCATATGGATCATTTGGTGGTAGGCTACTTCAAGGCAAACAAACATGATGTAAACGATATCACACAAAGACAATAACAAGATACTGTATTATATCAAACCTAAACTTGTATCATTCAAATTATTTCACATATTTTTATCTTTTTCAGTTATTTGCAGTTTTTAGCGTTACTGGTGTTAAACCACTAAAAAAATGTGTTTTACTTTCTCTACTACATTTAGTAAGTAGAGTATTGTATTCCATTCAAAAATTCAATGTCGAGGTCTCACAGGAAATACGTTTTGAGGCCCCCTGAAACAAAAAAGGGCATTTTTAGAAAAAAGGTCTGTGTGTGTGTGTGGTGTGTGTGTGTGTGTGTGTGTGTGTGTGTGTGTGTGTGTGTGTGTGTGTGTGTGTGTGTGTGTGTGTGTGTGTGTGTGTCTGTCAGCCTGTGGACAGCATAACAAAAACAAAAAGTTGGTTAAAAACCAAATTTGGCGTTTCAGTTTAACATCTTTCAATGATAGGTCAGGAAGATTTTGAAGAAAATTGATTCACCCTAAACTACCCTTTACATGGAAAATTTTTCAAGAACTTTGATTTTCTTGAAAATGGCTCTAACGATTTTGATAAAAATGCCATATGTTTGAGATATTTTGATGACAAATGAAATGTATATCTTGAATTTTCTGACTATAACCCCTGTAGTCGTAATTATTTATTTATGCCAACAAGCTTACTACTGGTGTTTTTAAATAAATAAGCCTTGTGTGGGCAATGTTTAAGAGGTTGAATCAGAGACTGAAAAATTCAATGCCATAGCTGGGATTTATAAGTCTATGTTTTTACTTCGTTTCAACATAATGTTTGCATTATTAGCTTTAATTTGTGTTGAAATCGCTAAAACGTAACTAAACTGCATATACCAAGTGAGGTGGCACCGTGGTAACGTGTAAAGGATAAAGGGTATACACAGAGGGGGAAAGCTCGCGCAGTGATCTATTGCGGCTAACAATACTCAGGAGAAAGGGATGAGGTGAGAGGACCGCAGGATGACACAGGTTCACAGGAGATGGGCCACAGACATGCACGGAGCGTGGAGTACTACTTTCCTTAATTGCTTTCGTTAATGACACACAAATACAGATGAAATGATTAAAATCATATAATAGATGGTTATTACACATTCCTGTTGATAGGCATTAATTGAAAATAATGTGCTTTAGATTCAGGTTCATACATGATGGAGGATTGAACACTTAATATGTGCTGATTTACAGGCAGCAATGATGTTCTAAACTTAAGATATGATATATCTAATATGTTTATGGTTTAATATTACCTAACTAGTCAAACCCTCCACCTTGTGTAGCAGATATCTGTTTTGCAAACAGGAGGTTAGGTAGATACATATAAGAGGTTCAGAGGGGGACCTTGCACCTTGACCTATAAAAGATATTTCATGCTATGTCCCTTCCTGGAGGGAGGGGTGACATTAGAGGATGCGAAGAGTGGTCCTGAGGAGAGATGACAGCAGAGGCCAGGTGTATAATAACTACAGATTTGAACTCTCTGGTGACAGCTAGTACCTCTAGGTCCCCTGGAGGCCTGGAAGTCAGAGGCCTCCTCTGATCTGGAGGACAAAGTTTTACAGCGAAACTGGAGGTTAAAATCGAATTTTGTTCGTAAGGATTCTGTAAACTTATCTTCCTTTCAGGGTTTATTTATTTGAAGTACTCACAATGAGTTACTCAACTTGTTAGATCTGAGTTGTTACCTGATATAAGTAATTATCAAAACAGAGAATCATTAATATTACTACATCTAACAAGAGAATTTAGGCAAAAAATTCAAGTATATGTTAGTTTTGAATCCATATTTTGTAAATGAGAGTGATGAATGTCTATTACGCCAATGACATAATATAAGTAATTTCTGTAGCTGTTTTTTTTTTTTTTTTTTTTAAATTAACGTCCTCCAACATTGCATCATTTCAGACGATCTGTAGCTGTTAGTATTAAGGCCAGCCTACACCTTGAAACCGAAGTTATAATGTCAATATATTTTATAATGGAAAGAAACAAAAGGAGATTCTAGTCAATAGTGAAGGGGAAGACGTAATAAAGCTAATATGTTAAAGTCTCAAGAATGGAAGCCTAGGCAGATTTAAAAGAGTGATAAGGCTTTGTTGACGCGCACGAGAAACAAACACGTGTAACGATTTAGAGGGCTGATTCCTATCTTACCATGACGTGCTCTAAAGTTAGCCAATGGAAATCGCTTCCTTATTGTTGCCCGCGCTAAAACAAATGCAGCGCAACACACACTCATCTTGAATCGAGCCGAGAGTACACGTGCAACTTGGGAGTTGTACGTAAGCTAGCACGTATACATAATTCGGCAGTCGCTAAACGGTGACAAAGTTAAAGTGTTATAACGTTGTAGTTGAAGTTACAAAGTTACATTCTATTTAAATATCGTCGGCAGTTCTCTACAAATCTGGAAATTTACAAATAAAGTGATCTGTTGGTTGATTCTTCGTTTGGTTCCATTCCTACCATAACTCGCGTATACCCTGAGATTAAGACCTCTTGCTAGAGCTAGTCCGGACACCAAACACGAGATCTTATAGATCTTAAAGACGACGTCTTCGACAGAGAGGAGCGTTTGCGTCAACCTTATGGCTCATGTAAAAGAGCACTTAAGACAACTTTATCTAACTTTCAGGAATTTTAATAAACAGAGCGCTGTGATTTTAAAAAACTTAATTGAAGATATGAAACAATTAAACATTCTGTGTGGTAAGTGAAATCAAAGCCATTGTTGGTACTCCTTATTTAGAAGACATTAATAAAACAAAACTTTGTGCTGTGGTAACCACTTTTTTGGACAGAAGGCCAAAAACAAACGAGGCACTTACTTTAAAAGCACTGGTAGGTGCTAGATATGTTAATTGAAATCAAATTATCAAATATGATGCTTTTTAAAACCATTCTTGAACATATATATATATTCTAAAATATAATTTAATTATTGATATTAACTTTTAATTATCACTTGCCTGTTATTAATAAGAAGAAACCAAAGGAACTTTAAATTCCACTCTGAACACTGTGACACTCATGTTTATGCTGGAAATTATCTTTTTTTTTTTTTCTTCTTCTAAATAAATATCTGGAAATATAGGCAAAATTTTAAAATCATTTCTAAATGTGCTACGAGCTTTCCACCTTGCAATGAGATTTGATGTCAAGTCAGCAACAGTAAATCCTGAAATTGAATAAATTATTTTACTTGCTTCATGGTGATGTGAACTTTTAAGTAAGATTGCATAGTGTGTTGTCGGTCAAACGTTGTTAACTGTTTCAAGTAACAATACTTCACGCCACCTAATAATGCCTCGAAGTTCCTTTGAATCAGCCCTTTGCCGCCGATAAGAACTATGAGATTTCTCTCTCTCTCTCTCTCTCTCTCTCTCTCCCTCCCTCTCTCTCTCTTTCTCTGTTTCTCTCTTACTCTCTCTCTCTCTTTCTTTCTTTCTTTCTTTCTGGGTATGCATGTGTGGTTTTGAAAGGATAACACAAATTCTGTTTACCCATAATGTCTTTTAATAAAGCATCATTCTTTTTATCTATTCACTTGAGACATTGTAAACCAATGTACATGTATTATCATACATCAGGCAAGTAACACTATTCACATAATTATACACATAAATCAGCTTTACGATGATCACTTTGTGTAACCATTGGTTTTCACGTACTTTGCTGCCCAAACAAATTTTACATCTGTTCCCTTTGACAGAGTAGATGAAAGTGACGGTTCATTCTCTGACTGACGCCACACCATAAAACTGTTGAAACTGTTGCTTTTCAAACTCACTAGGCTACTCCCTTTTTGCATTCGTTTTCTCTAATCGTTTTTATTTATTTAAAACTATTACTCCAATTATCATCATTATCATCATCATCACCATCTTCATCCTTATCATCATTATCATCATTATCATTATTATCATTATCATCATTATTATCATCTTTATCATTATCATCATCATCATCACTATCATCATCATTGTTGTTGTTATTGTTGTTATCGTTATCATTATCGTTAACATCACCAGCACCACCACCACCACCATCACCACCACCATCACCACCACCACCGCCACCACCACCGCCACCGCCACTGACATCGCCACCGCTACTGCCACCACCACCACCATTATTATTATTATTATTATTATTATTATTATTATTATAATTATTATTATTATTATTATTATTATTATTATTATTATTATTATTATTATTATTATTATTATTATTATTATTATTATTATTATTATTATTATTATTATTATTATTATTATTATTATTATTATTATTATTATTATTATTATTATTATTATTATTATTATTATTATTATTATTATTATTATTATTATTATTATTATTATTATTATTATTATTATTATTATTATTATTATTATTATTATTATTATTATTATTATTGTTATTATTATTATTATTATTATTATTATTATTATTATTATTATTATTATTATTATTATTATTATTATTATTATTTTGGTATCATATATGAATAGAGGGTCGCTGGCCCAAGTGAGAAATAGCCAAGATCATTTTTGGGTGGGACGTAATACCATTTCTACCTACTTTATATGTGTTAGAAAAAATTTTTAAAAAATCTGATGTGTTGCACTCACATGACTCACTCTATTCTTGTACAAAATATATATTCTTGCAAACTCTTCTTATGCAATCTACTTCATGTTAATCACTATAAAGATTTACAGAAAGTATCTTATTGCTAATTTTCTTGTAGGTGCAATGGAAATATGAGAATATGGTAGGCTTTAAGTGATGGTATATTAAAGGACTTGCCATTTACAATAATAATTTAAATCATTTTTTATATATCTGAAACTGTTTTATAATTTATTATATGTAGAGAAACTATTAATGTGGCCTATCTTGATTGAGGCTGAAGCTGGAAACTATAAGATTTTGTACACAGTTATCATCAGCATGGTGATGAGGACTTCGGATATTTAGGTTTTTACCTATTGTTTTTCTTTACAGCCTATTGAGCCTAACATAGATAATTATGCATATAATTGTCCTAAAAAGGTATTAACCATCATGCCTATAGGCTCCTATTTAAACGTAAATGCCCATTTCTGCCTTTTGATGCCTATTAATGCCTTTCTTTTTAAACTTCAATGTATTTATTCGCTACACTGTTGTATTTCAAAAATAATTATTTAATCAACAAGAAACCTTTCATTGACTGGATGTTTATTTGATTTCTGTTAATAAAATGTGGCTTGGTGTCATTTTTAAAAGGTGTAGCGCAACAATACATAAAGCAAGAATTACTGAAATCTTAAGGTACCATTGCAAAATCGAAACTTTGGCAATAGAATACAATAACAAAATTAGCCCACATTTGTTTCTCAGAAATAGTTATTTGAAAGGGCAAAGTGTCGGTTCGTGTTCATGTAACTATGTTAAAGTGTTTGGTTGCCGTGATAATTTTTGTGCTAGTGCTGCAAAACGCCTAAGAATAAATCTACCAAAAGTGCATTAATAAGAACATGGATTTTGGATTTGCAGTCTTACACAACAGATGGGAGAGTAATCATCTGTCAGGTCTGCAATAAAGAGGCAAGCTTTTTACTGTATTTTCTGTCATTTTTATTATTCACATTACCGCGATTAACTGTACCGTATGACTTTTTCTTATATCTGAAAATAATCTCAAATTTGTTTGATGCATTTTATTAAGTCCAATACTGGAGTCTAACGATATAACTGATCAAGACAATACTAAGTTTGTAAAAGACAATTTCTTTTAAGTTGTACTAATTTTTATGTGAATTATATTGGTTATTCATTTACAATTTTAATTATTTTAACAAAATATGATTCACCTACATTAAAGTATATTTATATTCTCCTATTTAAGGTTTCTGCTGAAAAATGGAGTCATTTGGTACAATATGAGAAACTTCAATGCATCAAGCAAATTCTAAAAAGAAAGTTTCTCAGAAGCAAACTTTACTAAACAGCCCATGCCGTCAATACTAAAATCACTGTTCTATTTTGATATGTGTAAAGCATTCACTGCAGACAACATTCCTTGGAATGTAGTTGAAAATACAGAAATGAGGTAATTTTTGGAAAAGTATTGCAAAGAAAGAGCACCCTATGAATCCAAGAAATTATCTTGAAATGGTGTATGAATCACAGCTGAATGAAATAAGGTCAGAAGTAGGAGATTCCTACATCTGGATTTTCATAGATGAAACCATAGACATCCTGGGGCAAAGTGTATTAAATTTAATTGTAGGGAAATTAGATGAAGAAAATTATGGAAATTTGCATTTGGTTTGTTCGAAGAAAACTAATGCTCAATCAGTTGCCTACTTCGTAAACTTCAGACTAAAAGTACTGTATCCAAATGGTGTAAAGGATGAAAGGGTGTTGTTACTGTACGCTGATGCAGCACCATATGTGATAGCATCTGGGAAACTCTTGTAGCACCGCCTGCGGTGCCGTAGTAGTAAAAGCAGGCGTTAAACACTACAACAACAACTCTTGTAGCTATTTTTCCAGAATTTAACACACATTACTTGTCTGGCTCATGCACTTCATTGAGTAACAGAGGGGGTTCAAAACCAGTTCCCTAAACTCAATGATTTAATATCCTCCATAAAGAAAGTATTTTTAAACTCAAGTTCTGAAATTGCAGCTTTCAAAGAAAGATGTCCCAATCTACCTTTGGCACCAGTGCCTATTTTATCAAGATAGGGCACATGGCTGCAGGCTGTGAAGTACAGGGTTCTTCATTTAAAACCTAGCGGGAGCAGAGCATTTCACCTGTATGCAATTGGGTTTGAAATAAAACATTAATCACTGTGTTTTACATGAACATATTTGAACAATTATTTAATGAATACAATAAATATATACTCATTTTTTAAAGTTCTCTATGCCACCTGTAACACCTAAGGTTATATCAATGGCTTTTTACCTTTGGAATAACTGCTTATCATCAATGGTGTACACTCACTTTAGGATGGTTTTAATCTATGGTTTGGTATTGATTGATTATATGTTGGAGGGGATTTCACACTTATCGCTTGGATTTTGTACGGCAAACCCGGGCACACCCACCAAGAGCAGGTCCCTACAGGTATACATTTTTCTAATCATGAAAACCTCCAAAGGAGAACCAATCACCCTGCCAATGGGTAATAACCATCAGCAAATAAATAGTAACCATCATAAACAGGGCGATAGGCAATGTAACTGTCTTGTGGTTCCTTTATATTTTTAAACCCCAAACCTTGTAAAACCCATACCTAAAGGTAATGTCACCTTTGGCAGAGGAGTGGGGCAGGGTCTTGATGTTTAGAAAAATACAGTACAGCTAGTTCATCTCATGGAAGGTTCACACACGGAGTCTGCCATCCAGGTTTCGGCCAGTGGCTCCCCCCTTCCCCCCCTCCCCACCTGACCATCGAAAACCATATTTATGGAGCGCAATCGCAACCTGCAAAGAGGCACTACCCTCATAAAGCAGCCAACAGAAATGCTGAAAAGCCGGATGGAACTGACATGAAATGAAAGGACAGGAAATTCAGGGATGTGTAAATGTCCTTTCCAGCATTTGCCTGGTCACCCCAGAAAATACCTGGAAAAAACCCCATAGGTCAGGAAGATTGGCTGTGCCAAATGTCGAATCGAACCCATGACCTCCCGAATGTGAGCCTCTCATGTTGCCAAAAAGTCATATTGCTTGGTTGGGTTGGTATTGCTTTGGGTTATTAATTTAATTTCACATAAACTCCACATTCCCATCCATACTTCTAGACTTTAGGGAGGCTGGCTGGGGAATAATCCTGACTAAAGAAAAACTCCCACCCTCAAGCCTGAAATCAAACAGGGGACCTTTGGATTTGAAGGTGAGCATGCTAACCACCTGATCACAGAGACAGTCAAAATACAGTGTGTCCCAATTGAATCACCCTATTGTCACTTCAGTAGCTATTTGAGATATCGAAATGAACTAAACTTTACTAATACGTATGACTCATCAAGTTTGTATACACAAACCAAGAAAGTCATATCGCTTCCACATGTGCCCCACCAGTCACGCGAAGGATATGAAAACATGACAATTGGGTGATTCAATTGGGACACCGTGTATATGTGTTTTAGGCATGAGGTCTCAGCATTCAGTTTCATCATTATGTAGTGGCTGTGAAATAACGTTCTCTTTGCACAGCCAAGAAATAAAAAAAGAGCAATATATTCCTATTTGAGAAAAGTACAAGTATTAGGATATTCAAACACATAACAAGGAATATCTTGAAAATGGTACACTTCACAAAAAGGTTATATTTCACATAAATTGTGCATTTTAACAAGATCTACATTTTTGTGTGGAGTAAGATTTTGTCTGTCTCTTATGGTTTACCAGTTATGCAAAAGCCATTCAGAATGAAGAAGACTTCTGGGATAATTCCCAGAAAATTTGAGATATAAATTTTATTTGACATAAAAATATCTTAAACATTTTAATAAAAATTGTTAGGGTAATTTTTGAGAAAATCAAAATTTTCACAAAATTTTCCATGTGAAGGGTAGTTTGGGATGGGAGGAGTTTCTTGAAAATCTTGGTGTCGCATCCTTGGAAGAAGCTGAAATAAAATACTAAATTTTGTAAATAACTGACTTTTCCTTCTTACATTGTGCTTTTCACATACACACAGACACACACATACACACATACACACACAAACCTTTTTCCAAAAATGCCTTTTTTGGATCCAAGGAGTCTCATAACATGTATTTCCAACAAAATCTCAGTACCAAGTATTTTTATGGAATATAATACTTGACCTACTTACTGTAAGTACGTAACACAGAAAGTAGCAATATGGAATGAATCTTCAAAGTTACACAAATTGTTGTTGCAAGGTGCTGATTCATTTCAGCATGGTTGCCAGGAACGGTTTTTCAGATTTTCATTTGGTCACAAAATATGTATTCACTGAAACTGACATACAATATAGCAGCAGTTGGTAAATTGGTCATCGCAACTGCACAAATTATGACATCAGGATATGAAACTCAGCATGCAGATGATACATGGTTCAAAGGAGGGGGTTTAAAAGCCGCAGTGGTGGTGTAAGGGAACTTCTCTAACAGACGTTTTACTTTATACATGCTTATTGCATTATCACAGATTTGAGAGGGCTTTAACACTTATTTTTCATTAGACTATTCTTTACTTCATTGGGAGTGTTATGGTTTCACATACATCTAATGTTAATTCATAAGTATTGACATACAACAGAGCAAGTAGGTTTTCATCTGTTAATCATGACCTGTGTTTAGATTTTACAATCTTCAGTTTAGAACAAAATTGTTCACACATACTCACACGTACTCATATATGCTCACTTGTATATGCTCACACATACCACTAATATGTACAGCAAATGAATGGAGAGACAGAAATGTTGCCATATCAACTTGTCTAAGTAAAAGTAAACCAGCTTTGTTTTATAATTGTGATTTCAAAATTGTGTTTGTTTGTAAATTTGCAACCTCAATTTGCAACTGTGGTTTACATGATCTTTAAGGTTTTATAAATTTAGTGCAGGTATGTTGTAATCTGCTTTTGCACTAAACTACAAAGCTTTATTGAATATTTAAACTATTTTAACATTTATGGACAAAGATTGATTTTATCATATTATTTTAAAATACCTTATGATTTTGTCTTTGTGACTTAGTTGTAGTCTTTGTGACAATGTTTGTAATGTTGTTTAATGTTTGCCTTGTAAGCACCAATCAGAACTTTCAAACACAACAGACATTTCACACTTTCACCCATAGTGCAGCAAAAATATTGTTCTTCCCAATTCTCTTAGAATAGTAAGGTTCCTTTGCATTTTCCAGATTTTGAAAGAGCCATGTCTATCAATATGGTGTCCACCACTGCTGGTTTTCATTTGAACATGTGTTGATTGAAGGAGGGAGAATTAAAACAGGGTGATGTATTGCTTGCCCCTGATGGTCATATTATGTCATCTTGTCAGCAGGTACAGATTTACCAACCCCTGCAGTATAGTAAATAGAAAGAGAAATTACTATTGTTTCAGGTGCTAAACTCAGACTTCTTTGCATCATAAACCAAATTGTCCCCCAAAGCTACAAAATGACAGTACCATGTAATTTTTCCTTCTTTTCTGAAAATTGATTTAAATGCTTTTGTTTTGTAAAACTCTGATAGTTAAGGTACACAGGATAAGTGTGAAATTAGTGCTTAAAAAGATATTCTTTGAAGTGTATTAAAATTAAACATTATGACATCTATATAATTTGAAATAGTGTAATTAATCTGTTAAGAAACATTTTCATTGTCAAGGATCACATTTCAGAGTTGGGAAAGTTTGCCAGCAAACACAAGCATGTTTAGCTCTGACATAACGCCACTCATTCTTGCTGCTCATCATGATCACTATGAGATAATCAGACTTCTGCTGAACAAAGGAGCTAAGCTACCTATGCCTCATGATATTAGGTAATTCAGTGTTCGCTTAGTTCCATTTTGCCTGCCTAACAACAAAATAAACTGTCATTTCTTGCACTGCAATTTTTATGCACTGGTAAATCAACTAAAATAAGTAGTATTTATTTCATCAGTATTAACAAATTACTTTTTGACAGAACTGAAATATAATATTAGTAAGTCCTCAATATAAAAGAATTATATTTCTATCAGGTTTTTCTTGGTTTGTTGCCCATTTCATGGTAACTGAGTCAAGCCAGTGATAGTAGAGCTCTCTCTGTATACATCCCATGCTTAGTATATGAGTTGTATTTAGTAACAAATTGTTGTCACTTTATTCTGGCCACAGTTGTCATCAAGCTTGTTTGAGCAGTCACTGCTGTGTGTATAATATGCTGCTCATGTCATTAGTGCTTATGACTGTCATTATTAGTACTTTTCTATAATTTTGATAATGCTATTACATGTGCACAAATAAACAAAATAATTCTATGTATGAATTGTATGTGAAAACAGAGTCCTGCTGGGGAACTATAGTGTCTTTAAATATAATAATAAAAGGTGTCTGGAGATACATTGAACAAAGAATTGAAGATATTAAAATTAAGAAAGGATTTATTAGCTTCAACAACAAAAGGTATTGAGGATCTACAGGGATCTAAAGAAAGAATGAGGTAGGGAAAACTACGTAGAACTCAGTGATGTGAAACTGCACCCTTTAGTGCAAGCACGTGCTGTGGAGCTTAGCAGGCCCACACTGCCCAGAACAGCAGTGTGTTCTGCTTGGGACAGTGTTAATGAGGGCTCTACAACATGCATACCATGGAAAAAGCAAAGCCACTTCCACACTTCAGTCCCTTAACATAAGCACAGAAATTAATAAGTATTGTGACATATTGAATGCACTCTTAGAGGAGGTTGATATAAGGTTTTCAGATTTGGAAGCTCTCTAATCTGAATTGGATTTCTTTTCCTTCCCCCACTCTGTTGATTCCGAGAATGTTCCAGTTGAACTTCAGCTAAAACTTACTGATTTATACTGTGATTCAGATCTAAAAAAGGTTAGTGATAACAGTATATCAGTTTTTATCAAGCCCTTGATCCACAAACATACCTAGAATTTTGCAAGTTTACTGCAGAAATTATTTGATGTCTGACAGTACACATATTTGCAAACAATTTTTTACTTTAATGAACTTACAAAGTGTCGTCTAAGAGCAAAGTTGTCTAATGATAACCTTACTTCTGTCCTGAGACTTGCTCCTGTAATTAATGTTTTCCGAGATATTAAGATGCTGATGGAAAAGGGCAAACTGGGTATAATAAGTGCATAATTAGGTTCAAAGTGTGGCCACAAAAAAGAGATTTTAATGTGGAGCCATTTTATTTTATGTTATAGGAGCAGTTTGTTTCCTATTGAATTATAAGGTTTAAAGTTATATAAATATCACTTACTTTTTGTGGTTTTGATGCTTTGTTTCTGGAATATTAATTTGTTTTGAATAATTATATTATTACTGCAGTTGATATTAAAACCTTATGATCATAAAATCTTGTAAATTAATACTTTTAAACCAAACAAGAAGAAACAACAACAACTTCATACACCCATGTTTTGCTGTGTTTTGCTTAATGCTACTGCTACCTGCATATATATCACTGTCTATCTTGGAGTGCCTCATGTCTGCAAGTACTGTCACGGTCATGAATTGCACTTGGTTTGACATGGCTGACATAGATACAGGCAACAGATGGGTAACAGAGGAGATGCATAGGCTGGAACAGGTGTAGTGAAATTGGAAGGAATAATAGAGGGCAGGAATTTAGAGAAATGCCCAATATGCAGAATGAAAGATAATTATTGGCATATGAGTTTTAAATGTGAAGAAACCAAAATAAGAGAGAAAAATTGAGGCTTGACAAATGAGCCAAACTACTATTAGATATAGTGGGGAAATAGTTGCTGAATTTGAAATCAGGAAAGAACATTACTTAATACGGAGAATATTTAGGCAAAGAAGAAAGCAAGAGAGTGAGGAAAATTAATAAACATAGCGAATCAGAATTTTTAGGAATCCAATTAAAAGTATAAAGAAACATACTAGAATAACCACAGTGTTAAAGCTACCTGGACCACTTAGTTATGCAGAAGTTAATGAGTATGAGCCAAATATTAGTAATAGTGGCATGTTTCTTTTGTATTAGTAAGAGGTTGTAAAATATAAGTAGTATTATACAATATCCACTTACAAGAATTCACAACAACCTATTTTTACAAAAGCTTATTTTTTTAATGTTCCATTTTTATGCTGCATTTAACATCTAAATGGTAGCATTTTACCTTTGGATCAATTGCTCAACAGCAATGATGTTCACTTGCTTATAGTGGTGTTAATCTTTGGGCTTACATTACTTTTGGTTATTACATTAAATTCACACTCTCATTAATACTTCCAGACTCTGGGGAAGACGGGAAATAGTCCTGATTAAAGAAAAATTCCCTCTCTTCAGCCGGGAATAAAATCCAGGACCTCTGAATTTGAACGTTAGCATGCTAACCGCCAAACCACAAAGGCACTCAAAAGCTTATTTTTCTATCTACTTCATGTTAATTCAGAACAATACTTGTCAAAATGATTTTATTACATGTTTCCCTGTCAGTACAATGGGAATAGGAGAATACACTAGGCTTAAGCGATAGTGAAATATTTTAAGAGCTAGTCACTATGCGGTGGCTTTTAAATTCTGTTATGTTTGCATATCCATGAGGGAAAATAAAATAGAGGTGTTTGATGCTTTAAAAATGTACATTTATTTTCCTGTGCAGTAAGACTTTGTCTATCTCTTATACTTTACCAGTAACGCAAAGATCAACCTGAATAAGGAGGACTTCGGAGACTATTCCCTGAAAATTCAAAATAATTTGCCATGAAAATATCTTAAGAATATGGTAGCTTAATTCAAATTGTTAGAGACATTTTTGAGCAAATAGAAATTTTTTCATGTATGGGTAGTTTGGGATGAGAAGATTGCGTGCATCCTTGGAAGATGCTTAACTTAAATACCATCGAAGTATTTCGCTGACTTTTTGTTTCTGAGTTATGTTATTCACACACACAGACAGACACACACACACACACACACAGATGGACCTTTCTCTTAGAATGCTTTTCTTTACTCAGGGAGTTTCAAAACTCATATTTCCAGCAAAATTTTGGCATCAAAGTTTTGATGGAAAACAATATTTCCTCTACTTACTGTAAGTATGTAGTAGAAAAAGTAAAAATTGTATGTATTATGAAGCTGCCAATAAATTAATTCATTCGTTCACTCATAATTTAGGAATGACTCAATGACTCAATGACAACTTGCGGAAGGGGACTTAGCACCTCCACCAGAAGGTGATCTTTTTGCCTATGCCCCTAACAGGACACCCCTTGGGAGGATAAATGAGGTGAATGGATCCGAAGGGTGGCTGAAACGTCATGACAGAGTATAGGACAGGTTCCCTAAATTTTCCCAGTTGGAAGCACCTGGCACAAGCTGGCTCAACCGGTTCCTCTCCCAACCCTTTGGTCTCGTACTCACAAGGAGGGCATGGGACTTATAAACCAGCTCCCCCCCTTGGGCTTGTACCATCCCATGGGAGGCCCAGAAATCAGTTGGGTTGCCATCCAATCCGGGGGATGGGATTTCCAGAGCACATTTGTTTACCCTGCTGTGCTGCTACAATGTTCTCCGACACTTCAACCCTGAAAGAAACCTAACGGGATGAAGGGTGAAATGAAATGACTAATGTAACAAAATGGAGGGACAGGAAATTTGGAGGATATGGAAATCCTTCCCAGCATTCGCCTGGTGACCCGGGAAAATCTCAGAAAAAAACCAACTGATCAGGAAGGAAGGTTGGCCATGGGGATCGAACTTGCAACCTCCCAAATGTGGGTCACAGACGTTACCACCTGAGCCATCCCGCTCAGTCATATGTAGGCATACATGCTCCATATATTTTTTTATTTATCTGTTTATTTGTTTTATAAGTTTACGACTACAGGAACATTTCTTGAAAGAAAATACCAGGTGGCCCAACTCATCTAAATTGGCAGTATGTAGATATCCCTTCATGCGTTAAAACAGTTGCAGAACATAACAGGGCAATTCCAGTCATAGCAATGGCAGTGGCATGTACAAACTTCGCTCTGCTTTATTGGCGAAGATGAGAGATGAGAGGTAGCACCCAGTCCCCAGGCTTGAACTAGTGTGTGTAGTCATGATAATAGAAAATAACAGTAGATACAATCAACGAAAAAGGTCTTAGAATATTTTGCACTTTAATTACAGACACTTTATTTTCCAGGGAATAAACTCACTCCTGTATATGCTGCTATTGTCTAACATTATGGATTACAGATCGTAAAGTGCTGTAACAAAATCCATGCAAGCATGAGTGTACATACTAGGTGACAAAGCCATGAGGCATACCAGAAAGAATGTGAAACTGTCAAGCTGTTTACCTGAGCTTACATACAGGATGAGTGTAAGTACATTCTGTTCAAATACAATCATGTCTTCAGGACAGCAACGTCTCATGTCACCAGGCGCGAGAGGTTATCATTTGTATTGTATTACTGACTATATGCTAAGTTGCTAATATTTCACTGTTCTAGTAAACAAGATTATAAGTGATCGTAGTGCTCAATAACCAAGGTCAGTACGCTTGGTCGCTTTGCCAGGTAGTAATGTTTCATTGGCATTTGTTTCTTATCAATGTTATTGTTACATTTTATTTCTTGTTATTGTTATTACTTCCTCTACTGGTAAGTAGAGGAAGTATCTTATTCGACCCAAAAATACGATGTTGAGATTTCACCGGAAATATATGTTTTGAGACACCCTGAATCCAAAAACGAACATTTTTAGAAAAAGGTTTGTATACGTGTCTGTCTGTCTGTCTGCCTGTCTGTCTGCCTGCCTGCCCGCCCGCCCGCGCGCCCGCACGCCCGCCCGCCCGCCCGCCCACCCACCCACCTGCCCACCCGCCCGCCCGCCTGCTCACCTGCCCACCTGCCCGCCTGCCTACCTGCCTGCCTGCTTGCCTGTCTGACTGTCTGTCTGTGGACAGCATAACTCAAAAACAAAAAACTAAGTTGGTATTTAAGTTGAATGTCTTTCAAGGATGCAACACAAAGATTTTGAAGAAAATAGCCCCACCCTAAACTACCCTTTACGTGGAAAATTTTTTGAAAATTTTGATTTTCTTGAAAATGGCTCTAACGATTTTCATTAAAATGCCATATGTTTAAGATATTTGTATGACAAATGAAATGTATATTTTGAATTTTCTGGCTATAGCCTATGTAGCCCTGTTTACTCAGGATGACTTTTGAATAACTCGTAAACCGTAAAAGATAGACTGTACAAAAAATATAGACCTCGCTGAAGCACACAATTTATATCCAAATAAATTTTTTTGTAGAGTGAACCATTTCAAAGATATTCCGTATTATTTGTATCAGTTTTGGAAAACTTAAAGCTTTCCTGAAATGTAAGTAAGTTTATTTTGTTACTGTCATATAATGTACAGATGGAAACGTCAATAGTAAAGAAGATAGACTTAATTATAAAATTCATGTAAGGAATAAAAATATTTGTTTATAAGATAATCCTTTAAACAGGTTTTAAAGTTGTTTAAAGATTTGGTACACATTATTTCTTTTGGCAAATTGTTTAGGTACCACATTACTTATGGAACATACTGGTGACTTTGTAAATTTAGATGTTCTATAATGCGCTATATGTATATTGCTTTTATTTCTGGTGTCGTAATTGATTGTCGTAAAAGATTTTGCCCATAGTTGATTAGTACACAAGGGTTTAACGGATAATTGTTGACACCTCCGACTTTCTTAAAAGTGATCTTTTGGGTAATGCATGCTATTTCAGCAATGATACCACTATGTATAGATACAACATGCACTCCTGGACTCCTCACAATCCTCACTGGGTACAAAATACTCACTTACAAAATCATTGGGGCTTAAACCTTTGGTGTGTTATTCTTGGGGTCAATGTTATCGGTTTTGTCTTACTCCCAGCCAGATTTAGAGGACTTCAGTACCTGGAATTCCTGCAACGCAAACTTCACGTTTGTTTATTAGGTTGAGGAATGACTAGCATTAAAACACTGGTTCTGACAAGATGGTGCACCACCTCACTATTATGAACCTGTAAAGGTCCATTTCAATTATTTGTATCCTGGATGCTGGATGGGCCTAGGTGGCCCAATATAGCTATCTAACCCTGTTAGATTTTTTCTTTTGGAGTTAGGTCAAGAATATTGTGTTTGAAACAGATTCCCTCTGTAGAGGTCTTAGGTCAAAGGATCGTTGAAGCATGTGCATCTGTCACACAGTTCTCAGAAACATCCATATAGATATAAGAGGATGGTTGGAACATTGTATCAATCAACAAGGGCATCATTTTGAACACCTATTCTGAGAATGAAGTTAGCATGACAATACCATTTGATGATATAATGATGAAAATAATATCATATTAATAACACTGGTCTACAATGAAAAATTTTCAAGAATGGAAGTGGGTGTTTTTTATATATTTTGACCCCAAGCATGAATATGTTGTTTGTTTCTTTGTAGTACCCTCAGTTTTAAAAACACCTCATTATATAATAATGGTTATAAAAAGCAATTAGGTGGATATCTTAAGAATCACCCAATAAACTTTTGCTACATCCGTGGGGAGTACAGTATTAAATCTTGCTGACATGTGACACCCATAATGAAGAAACTGTATGATCTTTATTTCGGGTGCAAGTTAAGTAATCAGGACCTAAACTGGGCACCATGCATTGTCTGTGAACTGTTTGTCTCATCTTAATGGTTGGGTGAAGGAAAAAGATACAGTTGCAACGCCTTTTGCTATTATGATTATATGAAGGGAACTGACTGATTACATAGATGATTGCTATTTCTACATGGTTAAAATATCAGAGAAGAATGGCAAGAATAAAAAGATCAAGTATCACTACATCAAGTATCCCTATTCGATCCATACTGCACAGTTCCTCCTTACCTGTCCCAGACACATGGTCATTTAAAGATGAAACCTGGGTCAAAGCTAGTACAGACATGGAGAAGGCAAGCTCTGATTTTGATTGCAAACAAATGATGCCACATCTCTTGGCACAAAATGATGTGAATGACCTTATTAGGGGTCTGAATCTTTCTAAGGCACAAGCTGAACTTTTGAGTTTGCATCTGAAACAGAGGAATTTACTAGTCAAAGATGCTAGAGTTTCTTGCTTTTGACATCATCAGGCTACCTTTGTATTATTCTTTGTCACAGCAGACTCATTGTTACTGCAATGACATGAATGGTCTATTTAATGCTACGGGAATGAAACATTTACAAGTGGAATGGTGGCTATTCTTTGATGGCTCCAAAGCTACCCTCAAAGCGGTAGTCTTTCACAATAGCAATGTGCGTCCTCCTATTTCCATAGCTTATGCCACTAAAATATAGCAGTATGGAACTTTTGCTGAATAAAATTTTATGCAACATCCACAAGTGGCAAATTTGTGCTGACTTCAAAGTAATTGGGATAGTTACAGGAATACAATCTGGGTCTCAAAGTATTGCTGTTTTCTTTGTGAATGGGATAACTGTGATTGGAAGAATCACCACAACAGAAAGATTTGACTTGACCGTAAACAAATGGAACCTGGTTGCAAGAATGTAGCAAACGTTCCATTGGTGAACTTGAAAGATATTTTGTTACCACAACTTCACATAAAATTTGGACTTATGAAGCTGGTTGCTATTGCAATGGACAAAGCTTTGAGCTCTCTTGAGCTGGACTGCTGGTATTCTTTCAGAAAACTGCATTTTGATTTATTTGGAAACAAGAGAACAGACAACAATGCTATGTTAGTCAATAAACTACTACAGCCTTACCGTAATCTCGGTTGTAACATGTCATTAAAAATGCACAGTCTTCGTTCACACTTGAATTCCTTAGCTGCTGGTGCTCTTGGTCAAGTCTCAGATGAACATGGGGAAAGATTTCATGAGGCCATATCTACATTGGAGCAATGCTGTCAGGGGCAATGTGCAACAAGTATGATGAGTGACTACTGTTGGACACTATTGCAGGATAGTAGTGCCACGCAAAGAGGTGCAGCAAACATCAAAAAATAAAGTAACTTAGGTACAGATGTATGAAAACATATTTCATTTGCATTTCATGGTATTTGAGTTGATATATTAGCAATTACAGACCAAATCATATTGTTTAAACATCACAAAAACCAATAGAATTAGATAGTAACTAGTACCATTCCACAACTTTGGGTGCTGTGGAAAAACAAATGCCAGATTCATGTTCAGTAGATCTAAATACATAAGGATAACCCATTTTGGTGCTCAAAAATTATACAAAGTTGAATTTTATCGACCAGTGTAATAAACCATAACAATAACAAAAACATTAATACTAATATAATGATAGTAATAACATACTAAAACTAATTAATAGTGATGATAATGATTATGATAATAATAGTAACAACTACTAAAAATAACAATAACTGTGAATAATATTAATAACAATAATGACGACGACAATGATGATGACTAGGGCTAGGAAGTTCATGCATTTGCATGTTTTTTCATAGGGGTTAAAAATGTATGTTTTGCATTACGTGTACGAATTATGAAATTTTCAGTTATTTGGACATGATTTTATGGTGCATATAACCGCATATTTTCTTGATTTTTTATAAATGCATATTATTTCAACATTATAGCCCATATATTGCATGTTTTAATGATTTCTATGGTTTTTTATTATTGTTTTCCATCTGGATATTTTTCATATTGGTAATATTGCACATGATGACACAACTCACAAAGATTTCAATATTATAGCCCCTATATTGCATATTTTAATTATTTTTATGGTTTTTTATTATTTTTTCCATCTGTATAATATTTTTTTTACATTGGTAGTATTGCACATGATGATTCAACTCGCGAGGTGGTGAGAACTCATACTGAGTCATGTTGTCATGCAGTGAATCCCCTGTTTCATCCTTTCATTGTATGTATGTTCATAGAAAATAATCAGTGTGTTATCTGAGAGGTTTATAGTAGCAAAGATAAAGTGCAGGTCAACGTTTTGAGCAGCACAATTATAGCAACGCTTGCCTGCCTATCAGTAGTTGTGTAGTGGTCTTCAAACGTAACAGTGTTGTGAACTGGTTCCCACCAAATTAAATCAGGTGTATAAAATGTTAAAAAGCTCTTCAAATGTCGAAAATAAAACTAACTCCGAGTGCTAGATTAATTAATTTACAGAACGAGTTTTCGGGTGATTTAATATCTACAGATAATAGGGCACTGTTTTTTGGAGCGTGTGAGAAAAATGTAGGGAGTGAGAAAAGATTTTAAATAGGTCAGCACATAAGCACAGCAAAACATAGGAGAATTTAATCAGAAAACTCGCAAACAAAGAACGAGTTCAAAATCAGCTAGTAGAGTATTATTTATTTATGCCAACAAACTTACTGTTGGTGTTTTTAAACACACAAGCTGTGTGTGGGCTTGTGTGTTTAAAAACACCAACAGTAAGTTTGTTGGCATAAATAAATAATAATTACAATCTGAAGGTTATTTAATCCTGGGATATAAAGTACTTACAATAGTAAGTCACCATTGGGGTAATTTGTCTCTGATGTGAGACTGCCTTTGTGGTTTACCAGGAGAAATACGAACTGGTTTGAGAATTTAATGCCATTCTGGCAGTTTGTCGCAATAGCTCAGTGGTAGAGCATCCGCCCGGTAACCAGAAGGTCTGTGGTTCAAATCCCAGTTGTGGCATTGAATTTTTAAGTTCCAGTTCTACCTCTCAAAGCTAGTAGAGTGTTTAAGAAGTAGGGTTACTGAATTATATGACTTCTGTCAAGCATTTTTAGCTGCTGATATTCCCTTGTTCAAAATTAATAATCCGACATTTAAAAACTTTCTTGCCAAGTACACTCGACAACATGTGCCTGAAGAAAGTACACTGTGTAAGACTTATGTACGACATTGTTACAATAACATATTGTCAAATATACAAAAATGAATTAGTGGATCAGTTTGTGTGGTTGTCTGTGGATGAAACCCCTGATTCTGAGTGCCGTTCTATTGCTAATATAATCGTGGGTGCTTTAAATAATGAACAAAAGACTACACATTATCTTAATGTGTGCAAATTGTCGGCCACTAACAATGTAACTGTGACCCAGTTTGTGATGGACACTTTGAAATTATAATGGCCATGTGGAATCAAATATGCCCGGTTACTTTTATTTGTTACTGATGCAGGTCCTTATATGCTAAAATCAGGACAAACTCTGAAAGGTATTTTTCCTAACTTAATTCATATAACTTGTTTGGCACACGTTCTTCATCGCATTTCTGAGACAATACATGATTCTTTCCCACTGGTAGATAGATTTGTGTCCAGTACCAAGAAAATGTTTGTTAAATCTCCTAAAAGAGTTAAGCTGTTTAGATCAACAGCACCTAATATCCGACTTCCACCTGCACCAGTGTTAGCTCAATGGGGAACATGGGTTGATGCAGTTTTATATAATACTGAGCACATAGAAATAGTCGAAGAGGTTGTTAATTCATTGGACTCGAAAGATGCTTCATCAATGGAAACTGTGCAAAATACTCTGTCAGACACTGGGTTAAAAGAGGATCTTAGTTTCATATCTGCCCATTTTTCTTTCTTACCAACAGCCATAACGGCATTGGAAGCTGTAGGATCTCCTTTGCATGAATCACTTACTGTCTTTGAAAAAACAATAGGTGACGTAAGTTCGGTTCCTGGTAGCACAGGACAAAAAGTGAATTATGTAATTTCAAAAAATTCTGGTTATAACCAGATGTGCGATATTCGAGACATCCTCGATAGAAAACCATCTGTCACACCAAGAGACCTGACTCTCTCTGTAAAGCAGTTAACATCATTTAAATATGCCAGATAACATCTTGTGATGTGGAGAGAAGTTTTTCATGCTACAAAAGTGTTTTGCGAGGCAACAGACGATGTTTTACAGTTGCAAAGTGTTTGTTGTGAAATGCAATTTAGCAATTAATACTAGCAGCCGGACCACTTCTGTTTCAATGTCTAAGGAATACGGTAACTTTATTTATTATTTATACTAACTCGTCTTGTCTACTGCAAAGGGACATCAATCGTTTTAATTAATAGTGCATATTTCTTGGCATATTTTCAAGTTTTTAAGAGCATATATGAATGCATATTTCAGTGTTTTTTAGGGCATGAACTTCCAAGCCCTAATGATGACGATGATGATGATGATGATGACGACGATGATGATAATGATGATGCTGATGATGATGGTGGTGGTGGTAATGATGATGATGATGATGATGGTGATGATGATTATGATTATGACGACGACGACGATGATGATGATGATGATGATGATGATGATGATGATGATGATGATGATGATGATGATGATGATGATGATAGTAATTATAATAACTACAAACAAAAATAATAAAATACAACAATAACATTAATAGGAAGTGAACAAGCCCCAATGAAACATTAATTTTTTTGCGGCACTTTATATTCTGCAATCCATAATGTTAAACAATAGCAACGCATACAGGAATGGGTTTATTCCCTGGAAAATAAACACCCTGTAAGTAAAGTGCAAAACAGTCTAAGACTTTGAGAGGTAGAACTGGAACTTAAAAATTCAATGCCACAACTGGGATTTGAACCACAGACCATCCGCTTACCGGGCGGACGCTCTAACCACTGAGCTATTGTGACAAACTACCAGAATGGCATTAAATTCTCAAACCAGTTCGTATTTCTCCTGGTAAACCACAAAGGCAGTCTCACATCAGAGACAAATTACCCCAATGGTGACTTACTATTGTAAGTACTTTATATCCCAGGATTAAATAACCTTCAGAATGGTAATTATTATTTATTTATGCCAATAAACTTACTGTTGGTGTTTTTAAACACACAAGCCGTGTGTGGGCAAAGTTTAAGAGGTAGAACTGGAATTTAAAAATTCAGTGCCACAACTGGGATTTGAACCACTGACCTTCCTCTTACCGGGCAGACGCTCTAACCACTGAGCTATTGTGACAAACTACCAGAATGGCATTAAATTGTCAAACCAGTTCGTATTTCTCCTGGTATACCACAAAGGCAGTCTCACATCAGAGACAAATTACCCCAATGGTGACTTACTATTATAAGTACTTTATATCCCAGGATTAAATAACCTTCAGAATGGTAATTATTATTTATTTATGCCAACAAACTTACTGTTGGTGTTTTTAAACACACAAGCCGTGTGTGGGCAAAGTTTGAGAGGTAGAACTGGAACTTAAAAATTCAATGCCACAACTGGGATTTGAACCACAGACCATTCTGAAGGTTATTTAATCCTGGGATATAAAGTACTTACAATAGTAAGTCACCATTGGGGTAATTTGTCTCTGATGTGAGACTGCCTTTGTGGTTTACCAGGAGAAATACGAACTGGTTTGAGAATTTAATGCCATTCTGGTAGTTTGTCACAATAGCTCAGTGGTTAGAGCATCCGCCCGGTAAGCGAAATGTCTGTGGTTCAAATCCCAGTTGTGGCATTGAATTTTTAAGTTCCAGTTCTACCTCTCAAACTTTGCCCACACACGGCTTGCGTGTTTAAACACACCAACAGTAAGTTTGTTGGCATAAATAAATAATAGTCTAAGACTTTTTCATCTGTTTGCACTGTTCTTGTCTATTATCAGGACTACACATGCTAGTTCAAGCCTGGGAGCTGCTTCTGATCTCTCGTCTTTGCCGATAAAGCAGAATGAAGTTTGCAGATGCGACCGCCATCACTATGACTGTAACTATCCCATTGAATTCTGCAACTGTTTTAATGCACGAAGCTATATCTACATACTGCTAAGCCAGATGAGTTGGGCCACCTGGTATGTGTCTACTGAAGAAAGCAGATCCTAGTCAAAATTAGATGACAAACCTGCACATATTAGCAGAACTGAAAGAAATAGGTGGGAAATTCTTTGAATTATGAAGAATGAGCTGATGCATATGAATGACAGTTTTCTAAAAGGTTGTAATTTATGGGTACAGCACAAGAATATCTCTGACATCTCCTGATAAGGTATTCTTATTTTCATTGCAATTGTGGTTCTAGCTTTGATTACCAGAATAATTTATTGATATTATCTGAGTTACCAGGAGTTACTACTCAGATTGCTGAATTGGTCTAGGTGGCTCACTTGGTCAGACACTGACCTACCGATCCCAAGGCCACGTGTGTTATCTTTCATAGTCTGGATTTCTTTTTTGTAGTGTTTAACATCCACTTTTACTACTACAGCACCACAGGCGGTGGCACCGATTATACATGGAATGAAGATGGAGCACCGCGGAATGAGATGGCGGGGCAAACCAGAGAACCAAGAGGAAACCTGCCCCAGTGCCGCTTTGCCCACCACGAATCCCACATGTGGTTGCCTGGGATCAAACTCGGGTCATGGTCTGGAGTTAACATGCTAGCCTCTGGTTCCTGAAGTCACTTGTTCAAACCCAGTGGAGGGCAATGGATTTTATTGGGCATAAAAATCCTCAGCATAGCTTCCTTTGGAAGAGAAGTAAATCTGTTGGTCCTGTGTTGTAGATCTTTAGCATGTAAAAGAACCTCAAGCCTGACAAAAAGGCCTCTGAATAAAATTAAGCATTGTTTTCCAATGTCACATGTTCAAACCTGGCCCAGACGATAATTTTTAAGTGTGCCTAAAAGTGACAGTGCCATGTCAGTAGATTTACTGGCATGAAAAAGAACTCATGCAAGACTAAATTCTCGCACACTGGCGGGAGTGATGTGATCCTGATAATTGATAGTGTTGTTGACAATGAACATTTCCTTTTTCAGTTTGCTGACCTACCAGTTGCCATTAAATGGGTGACAAACACAAAAAATTGTCATCTATCACTGAATATATATGTACATATGTATAGTTTGATAAAGAAAGTAATTTTCCTAAAACGATATGTTATACTTTCAGTGCCATGTCAGTAGATTTACTGGAATGAAAAAGAACTCATGCAAGACTAAATTCTTGCACACTGGCGGGAGTGATGTGATCCTGATAATTGATATTTTGTTGACAATGAACATTTCCTTTTTCAGTTTGCTGACCTACCAGTTGCCATTAAATGGGTGACAAACACAAAAAATTGTCATATATCACTGAATATATATGTACATATGTATAGTTTGATAAAGAAAGTAATTTTCCTAAAACGATATGTTATACTTTCTGATTAAGTTGCCTTTTGTAAGCCATAAGTAACGTAGAAAACCATGAGAAACCTATTAAATTCTGTTACAAGTATCTACTTTATTTTAAAAATTAATTTATTTTAATTTTTCACT
>CM060962.1:190787839-190830339 GCA_030765045.1 Tenodera sinensis | reverse complement strand
ACTAGAGTGATGTAACAATAACATTCACTATTGTTTAATGTAATACCTTCAATGTAAATATTAATATCCTTTACAAATTGTTGTAAAGCATGTAGTATTACCATGTAATGGGACATACTGTTTTGAATAAACTAAAAAAAAGAAAAAATATCATACACACAGAAATTTATAATCAACCAAACCTGCTACCCATCATCTAAATATAACCTGAGCTCAATTTCTGAAGCTCTAGTCCTCCCACATCTTGTTTCTTGTGGTAAGAAACCAATTGTATTTCTTTCACTTTTGTATCATAATACCCCTATCTGTTTCCTCATTTTCCTACCTCCATCTCATCACTGCTTCACATACAATGGATCTCACTCCTCTACATTCCCCATCAAACCAATTATTATCACAAACCTTTTTTATGTCCTTATATTTATAATCATCTCACTCCCTCCCCATTTAAATATAAATTCACATAACTCAATAACATCACATTTACCTAAAAAGACCAGCAAATTAATCCCATTCACCTTAGCCATTGGTGAATTTAACGTCTGACAAAATCCCTCCCATCTTCGCAGAAGCCACTTACAACTAATTATTTTAATGCTGGAACCAAACGCATTATCTTTTTCCTTGCTAAATTTTCTTCAGTATTCCAAGACACCAAAAGTGAAAAATGCTTACATGTTCCAATTATATTCATTACTTTAAATTCACACATTTTCATAAAACTCCATCACTGTACAGCACTCTATGACACACTGCTTCCAATACTAGTACACAAAAATTCACCCAATTCATCCTCTCCCCAACACCCATTCAACATCACAAAACTATTATTTTCACAGAACTGAATTAATTTCAGAACCTGTTCATTCATGATCTTGTCCTTACTGTGCATTGTCCACATTTTGCTGAATCTATCTCTTTCCATATCATGCCAAACACTCAGCTCATTATTTCCCAATTCTCGCACTCTTGCATTAAAGAAAGAACAACACATCTAACTAGCTCTAGCTCTGGAGTATTCTGATACTGCTAGAGGGTATGCTCAGCACTACATCCAGTTGCTTCCCTGCTGCCATAACTGATCCACTATGGACCAAAATATGTCCTTCAATTTGCAGTAAACTTCCCCTTGAAAGTACAAGAGTGGGGTTCAGGCTTTTCAGTGTCTTTCTTTCACAGTAGCTGTGTGTATGACAGGTTGTACAGGAATCTTCCATAGTTCAAATACCAGCTGTGGCATTGAATATTTCAAGTCTTGCTCTACCCCTTTACAACCTAAGTACATATTTTATGGAGAATTATATTACTTTTAGATTGAGAGGTAGAACTGGAACTTAAAAATTCAATGCCACAACTGGGATTTGAACCACAGACCTTCCGCTTACCGGGTGGCTGCTCTACCACTGAGCTATTGTGACAAACTGCCAGAATGGCATTAAATTCTCAAACCAGTTCGTATTTCTCCTGGTAAACCAATAATGTAATACCTCTCAAACTTTGCCCACACATGGCTTGTGTGTTTAAAAACACCAACAGTAAGTTTGTTGGCATAAATAATAATTACTTTTAGATATTTATTAGTAGAGAGAGATCCATTGAATTCCTCTATTGAATAGAACTTTTTAAAAGCCAGAAATTAAAATTAATCCAGTTTTAAATTTTTTCATTGTTCCTATATCACTTAGACATGGTGGTAACTTTAAAGATTATACTTAAAATACTTCTCATATAATTTTGTTTTATATGTAAGGAGATGCAACTTATCATTACTATTTCATGTATTATGGGCATTAATTTATACATTTTTTATTCATTCATTCATTCATTCATTCATTCATTCATTCATTCATTCATTCATTCATTCATTCATTCATTCATTCATTCATTCATTCATTCATTCATTCATTCATTCATTCATTCATTCATTCATTCATTCATTCATTCATTCATTCATTCATTCATTCATTCATTCATTCATTCATTCATTCATTCATTCATTCACTCACTCACTCACTCACTCATTCATTCATTCATTCATTCATTCATTCATTCATTCATTCACTCACTCACTCACTCACTCATTCATTCATTCAATCATTCATTCATTCATTCATTAGTACTGAACTTCTTTACATATATAGATACAAGGAATATGGCAAAGTGCTCGGCTCAGGCTGTTAACTTACAATAATACTTCTACAACGTCTACCAGCTACATATGTTACTCTTAAAATTATAATTTGTTTACTTCTGACCAATAGCATTTCTTTTTCACTTTATTTAAAAAATCTCCAGCTTTTTTATAATCTTTGCTGCAAATTTTAATTAATGTTACCTTCCTAACCATTTTAAACCATTTCTCATTAATACATTCTTTTCTCCAAAGCTCTGTCCCTTTACATTCAAATATTATGTTCTCTAAATCTTCTTTTTGCCCACATATTGGGCATTGTTTCTGCGTAAATCCTTTTCTCATCCCCTTCAGTCTCCATCCATCTGCTCTCACCCATGCTATACCCTCTCATTGTTTTTCATTTAGTTTGCTTATATATACCTCTCTTTCACATATATCATACTTTTATTTGTAATGTACGACTCTAATGATCTTTTTCCAGCTATGTCCCCAAACACTGTTTGTATTTCCATGTCTTCCAATCTTCTCCTAACTCCTTTCCAGAAACCCTTTACATTTTTTCCCTTATTCCCCAAATTTTTCCCATACCATTGCTTTCCAGGTTATAGTGTATACAGTAGCACCATCCAATACCTTTTAAACTTGTTTCTTGATATACTAAGCATTGTCTTTAGCAGGTTCTTTTTGTCTATATTTAGAATTCTAAACCAAAACTTAAGTGCTCTCTCCATAATCACACCTCTCATTCCTACTCTACCCATTTAAATTTGAGCAAATTCCTTTGCTGTGGCTCTTGGTAAATATGTATTTATGGTGAAATCATCAAACTTAGTGTATGCTAGAATTTATTTTAGTATGTATACCTATGCAAGACAAAATTAATATATTGTTTTAAAAGAGTTCCCGACAATTTTGTCTTTTTGAAATGGCAGCCATGGTTCTTAGAGCTTTATTTTGTAGTTTGAAAAACAAATTGTCATTTATATAATTTCCCCACAACATTACTGCATATTTCAAATATGAGTGAAAATAAACACATCCATTAGGTGAAGGTCCTCAGTGGATAGGTCACAAAACAAGCCCAACTTAATTTCGCAGTCAAATTTTTAATGTGTCTATCCTAACAGAGATTGATTCTGTTTTAGGTTTATGCTTTATAGTTTTTGACCCAAGTATGACACTGGTTTGGTCATGATATTTAGCATTTTTGTGTTGGAAGTTGACACAATTTTATCCTGATTTAACATTTGTTTGCTTTAAACTAGGATGGTGCCAATTACTAATGTCATTTTTACTTTCTCTACTATGTATAGTAAGTAGAGGAAGTATTGTATTCCACCCAAAAATTCAAAGTCAAGATTTCACCAGGAAGATATGTTTCGAAGCCCAGGCATTGGCAGCATTGGCAGCACATGCCAATAAGATGTACCAACTAATGTATATCTAAGACTATATGCTATATTGAGAAGTGAGAAATAAGGCACTTATCACTACTTTGCATGTAAAAGTTAGCATCAAATAAAATTATGTTTTGTTATATCACATTCATCATTCTTTCCCATTGCTGATACTTACAATTAAACCAATGTTTTTCTAATAATGTTACCTACTATGCCAGGAGTACAGCAGATAATTAATTGAGAAGTATGCTTCTACTAGGAAGCCAAAAACAGTTGGGTACATGAGTTGTGATAATTTCTTTATTTAACTAACACAAATAAAGTAAGATTTTTACTAAGTAGACAACTTGTTACATTATTCTTAGAAGCAATGGTGAAACTGAAATATATGGGAAGACCTGCTCCTGATCTACACATAAATATAGAACAAAAAATTATGATTAACTGCGAAGGAATTAAATAGTGCATTTATAAGAAGAATAAATGATTCTCTGGATATGAAATCAAAAATGCTTTATTCTGCTTTCCATGAATTTTGTTCAGTGGCATTAACCACTAATCAGAAAAAGATTGGTTGGAAACATGGAAACATTAAGGTGTCTGTGCAAGTACTTTGAGTAGAATGTTGATTGGTAATTTATTTGTAAATTTTACGTTAGTTGCTGGGTAGTTGCTAGGAAAAAATCTGATGTGTTGCACTCACATGACCTTCTCTACACTTGTACTAACCTTTCTGTCAAACTCTTATTACTATATCTTCTTTGTGTTAGTTGAGATAAACATTTGTACAAATTATCTTATTGCTTATTTCCTTGTAGGTGTAAGAGGAATATTAGAATACAGTAGGCTTTGAGTGATAGTCAAATCTTTTAAAGCTCTGAGATCCCATTCTCTTTGCATGCTTAACATATACAAAAAATGAACAATGATTGGTTTGTATAGCTTTGAGAATGAGTTGAAGTCAACTCGAAACTTTAGTCAGCTTTGCACCAAGAACTTGCAATATTACTAAGATAAGTGAAGTTTTTAGTTCCTAATTTGTTCTTAATTTAGAATCTTTTCAATGTGTTGCTCTTTCAACATAATTAAAATATAAATTAATATTTTATATTCTGTGTTTTTGTAGGATCTTAAAAAGAAATGCCAATTGTTTGCAACTGCTTTACTAGACCACACACGAAGCTCTTATGAATTGGAAATACTTTTGAATTATGATGCTAAGGAGCCTATGTTGAACATTAAAGGACGTATGCATCTAAATCGCCTCAAGCTTGCTGTCAAATTACATCAAAAGGAGGTAAACTTCCTGAATTAAAAAACAAATTGCCTAAAATAATTTTTTTATTAAAAATTTGTACATTATTGCTTTTTACTTGCCTAAATGTTATGCTATTTTTTAACTATTACCTACTAGGTTAAAAATTGCTTTTTGATTCCCTAAACTGTTATTCTGATTTCCACTTGTACTACACTTACTTTAGTGTGTACCAAATTTAATATTTTCTAATTTTGACCAAAATATATGACGTGCTTCTTTAAACACATATAAGTTTTGAAAACAGGTTTAAAATTAAGTAAGCAACTGTACAAAACAAAGCCTCTCAGGGTGCAATTCACTGGTGCAAGGTGTAAAATGTCACTACGAACAGTTGACCTCGGTGCAAACCTCCATTTGCTCTCTCCTTATGCTTCTCTTCCCTGCTTTCATGGCTGTTTCTTCCTTATTGGGCAAGGCTTATGTATGGTATGCAGTGTTAAACTGGTTAATTGGTTTTTTTTATGATCAATTGTGATCAATGATTTAATGACCTAAAATGCACTGGTAAAAACTTCATCTTTGGATAACAAATGCTCTTCTGCAAGATGTAGCAACCTCTTCAGTTCTTCCTCTCTAATATCCCCTGATATCACCATGCATCTGTTGATTTTGTTACACTAATTATTGCACTGCAACGTGAGGCATTTGCCTCTAACATCAGCACTTTCTGGGAGGAAGAAAGGGAGGAGGGGAGAGGAAGGGAGGAAGGAAGAGGAAGGGAGGGGAAGGTGTGGAAAGGATAGGAATAGAGAAACAAAGAAAGAAAGCAAGAAAGAAAGAAAGGAAGGAGGGAAGGAGGGAAGGAGGGAGGGAAGGAGGGAAGGAGTGAGGGAGGGAGGGAGGGAGGGAGGGAGGAAGGGAGTAAGGGAGGAAGGGAGGAAGGGAGGGAGGGAGGGAGGGAGGAAGGAAGGAAGGAAGGGAGGAAGGGAGGAAGGGAGGAAGGAAGGAAGGAAGGAAGGAAGGAAGGAAGGGAGGAAGGGAGGAAGGGAGGAAGGGAGGAAGGGAGGAAGGGAGGAAGGAAGGAAGGAAGGAAGGGAGGAAAGGAGGAAGGGAGGAAGGGAGGAAGGGAGGAAGGGAGGAAGGGAGGAAGGAAGGGAGGAAGGGAGGAAGGGAGGAAGGGAGGAAGGGAGGAAGGGAGGAAGGGAGGAAGGAAGGAAGGAAGGAAGAATGAAAGAATGTTGTATTGTATGTATCTATTTCACTGATAAGCAAGCTATCAAAACATGTTTGTACCTTGCTTCTTCATTCTGCAGCATGCGAGCTGAGCCAAACTTAACCAAGTTATCACAATGCACAGTGCAAAGAACCTCTTCACTCTGATTGCACTCAGTGTGATTTTAACCTTTGAGAGGCTGTGGTGCAATACTTAGTGTGCCACATCTTTGTTTCTGTTGAAGTTCTTAGTATTTTCAGTATCTTTTTAGAACTATTTCTGATGCAGTCTGGTTCTTTTTTTTTTGTCCCAGAGTTAGTGTCGCTGCCTCACTAATCAATCTTAAAAATACTTGTACAGTGATCTATTAATTATACCACAAATATGCATATTCCTGGTTTCAGTGAATGCACTGATAAATATCATAAAATACAAAAATAGTAACCTAATTTATTTTAAGAGCAATACTGTTTCATTGCAGTTTGTAGCCCACCCCAATGTACAACAATTACTGGCATGCATTTGGTATGAAGGCCTCCCAGGCTTCCGCTGCAAGAATGTGTTCTTCCAGATAATTGATATATTCCGTATTGCTATAATATTCCCTTTTCTGTCCATCCTGCACATTCTGGCTCCTGATAGCAGGCTTGGACAACTGCAGTGTAAACCGTTCATTCAGTTCATCTGTCACTCTGCATCATACCTGACTTTTCTAGGTAAGTTATATTGTTATAGAAAGCTGAATATAAAACATTAATTAGTAAATACTGTTTGCAAGAACTGTACACTAATTTTATTATGGTTTGCATCTATTATATTTGTTTTTATGAGTAAAATTAATTGCTATAAAATTGCAATTAAAATTAATTGCTATACCCTCCAGATCCTGATATCATGGAAACAGTTTGCTTTAAGGTTTTATATTCTAATTATGGCACCTTGTTATTTTGGGATTTTAATGAGCTTTGGATTTAGTGAAATAAGCAGATATATTTTTAAGGTGCTGAAAACCAATTATGAATAACATGCCCATCCAAGAAGTAAATGAAACAAGGTTTCTCAGTGTTTGGATTGATTCACATCTCTCTTGGCGTGCCCATATTGATAAATTAATACATAAACTCACCCGTTTGTGCTATGCATTCAGAGTTCTTAGCAATGTTGTTACGCTAAATTTCCTGCGGTCAGTATATTTTGGCTATGTGCAAGCTCACATTTCCTATACCATACCATTATGGAGTGCATCACCAAAAGTATCCCAGGTATTTAAAATTAAAAAGAAAATTGTAAGAATAATGAAAAAGGTACCTCCTCGAACCCCCAGCAAGGGCATCTTTCAAGAATTAAAAATACTATCTGTTGCTTCTGTCTATATCTTAGAAACATTGTGCTTTGTTCACCAAAATGCAAGATCGTTTAAAAAAAATTCTGATTTTCATTTGCACATCACCAGAATAGCAAATAATTTGCATTTAAACTCCCATAGGATTAACAAAAGCCTTAATAGCATTGCCCATTGAGGAATTTGTTTATATAATAAATTACCACAGAAAATAAAATCACTGAATAATAAACAATTCAAAACCAAATTAAATAAACTTTTATTATTTTACATGTCATATACCACAGAGGAATTTATAAATTACATAAAGTGGTCGTTTTTTTAAGTCTTGAGTTTTCCTGTGTACAATGAATATATTTACTGTATATATTGTTGATGTGGAGGCTTTGGAGAAAAACATTCTTCCACTATTATACAATTGTGATAGAATATTATAGAACTATAAAATATTGTGAGTAATTTCAGCTTAATATTATCAAATATCGTATGACTTTTTCCTTTGAAGTTATTGTGTTTTGTATATTAAAATGTCACAAAGTGTAACATTCTTGTTATATTACTATATTTGAAGATTATATTTATTATATCACAGTATATTATTGTTTTTGTACATTAATGATGTCACTGTATATATTGCTTTCATTATATCACATTGTTTTTATTGTTTTTGTGTATTGACAATGCTGCAAATTCCATGTAATTATTATGGCCAAATTTAAATGTATGTATATATATGTTGACGTGTCCTATAACATATGTACCATGTTTCTATGGATGAAATAAATACAATACAATACAAATTACTAAAATTTATATTAAAAGGGGGAATTTATTAAACATTACATTAAAACAAGGAACAGTAAGATGTGTACTCAAAGGTCAGTTTTGTGAACCTTAATATGTTTATAATATATGCTAATGATATCAATCACACAAAATATTCTTCCATAACATCATATGCAAAAGGTCCCACAGAAAATTTTTTGGTGCATTGCAATAAAGGTACTCCTATTATTGTTTTAGGCACCAAAAGAATTCCAAACTATTTTATGTAGAACAAATAACTTCATCCACAATATGCATAAAATAACATTTTTAGATATACACAGAACAGCTACAACTGATAATTATTGCACAAGTATTGAACAAGCAAATAAATTTCTTGACAGAAAAACTCATTTGGTTTAATGTTAAGAGCTATAGAACAGGAAATTCCCACAAAGAGGTTTGTGAAAGGGGGAGAAACCACTGCTGAAGCAAATTAATTATGGTATTCATATTTAAAATGAAGAGATCACCAGATTCTTTCATGCTACCAAATGGTGACCTACAACACATTGCGTTAAACTCAGTTTTGAAACAATGATTGTAAACTCACTGTCTTTATAACTCTACAGTTGCCGCAATTAAAATCTTTACATAGTGCAAGGAAAATCTTTAGGTAGACAATGTGCTCAGTTTGTTCTTATCCCGCCACTATACAAAGGAGCAGGCGAAGCTGCAAATCATGTGATTCTTGAGTGCACAGTAGCAGCTTGCTTCTATTAGCAGGCCAGGTCTCAGTCAGTCTCTGGTATTTGTACAGAGTGTTTTGTTTCCAGTTTGTCATCGTAATTAAATTTTTAACCTGAGTGCTATTTTTAAAGTTGTGTATTTCTCATTATAATACAAATAATGGTACGCAAGAAGCTCACTTCTGAGGAGAAGGTTAGTGCTTTAACTCTATTGGAAGTAGGTACCTCTGTGATTCGTGTAGCTGCCGATCTAAAGGTTTCAAGATGAGCTATCTATGACCTAAAAACAGCAGCAGCATCTTTTCCACCTGGCAACACACCAAGACAAAAAATCGGCTCAGGTGGTAAAAGAAAGACTTCAACAAGAACTGATGGCCTGCTAAAACATGAAGTGATGGCTGATCCATGGATTACAGCGGCAGGGTTAAAGAAAAAACACCCAGACCTTCTCAACAATGTTGCAATAAGGACCATTCAGCATCGACTTCAAAAAGACTTAGGTTTACCAAGTCGGTGTGCAGCCAAGAAGCCTCTTCTGACTGAAGCTATGAAGAAGAAAAGGATAAATTTTTGCAAGACATATCAGCACTGGACATCAGAGGACTAGCGTAAAGTAATGTTTTCTGATGAAAGCACTTTCAAACTGGTCAGAGGAAAGTCCAAAATGGTGAGGAGACCAAAAATGTGTCACGATATGATCCAAAATTTACTGTCAAAACTGTTAAACATCCAGAAAGTGTGATGGTATGGGGTGCTTTTAGTGGCAATTATGGTAGAGGTGGCTTGTACTTTCTCCCAAAGAATATCACAATGAAAGGAAGTAACTATTTAGAAGTGTTACAACAGCATTTGTTCACATTTTGGCCGATTCACCAGTGTCAGTACTTCATGCATGATGATGCCCCTGCACATAGGACAAAGATGGTTCAGAAGTTCCTGAAAGAAAATAATATACCTGTACTTCAATGGCCTGGTAACTCTCCTGACCTAAATCCAATAGAAAATGCTTGGAATCAAATGAAAAATAAAATAGAAGAGCTTCAACCATCAAGTATTAAGGAGCTACAGGAAGTGTTGAAGAAGTTGTGGGTGGAAATGGACAAAAAATATTTTGAATATCTAGCAGACTCAATGCCTAGGAGACTCCTGAAAGTGATAAAAGTTAAGGGAAATATGACCAAGTACTAATTGTATGCACAAGTTAAAAATAAAACCATGTAAAGTCGGTATTTGTTGTTTTTATTACCTTGTAAAGATTTCCATTGCGGCGACTTTATGAATAAGTCCTCCGTACTCATCACAGAATTTAGAGAAAAAATAATAGAAGTTCCATTATACTCAAATGAAAGTGAGTGATTTCTGACAACAGTGGCAGATATTAATTTCTACAAAAAAGGAAATTTCTATGTATGATACTCAGCAGAAACATGGACCAGCTCACAAGATAGAAAAGTATTGTAAAGGGTGCTGCAACAATAAACTAACAGGAGTTTTATCAAATGACCCAATGAAAATTACTTGCAGCAGTTCCCAGGGATTGCTCTGGCACTTAAGGTGTTGAAGGTCCCATAGAAGACGTTTCCTTTTCTTCTAAAAGTTTCCGGCCCTAATGACCTAGCTGTCGACGAGCCCTTAAACCCTACTCACTCACTCACTCTAAAAGTTTCCTTTGGAACTTGTTATATTCTGAGAGGTAGAACTGGAACTTAAAAATTCAATGCCATTCTGGCAGATTGTCACAGTAGTTCAATGGTTAGACCATCCGCCTGGTAAGCAGAAGGTCTGTGGTTCAAATCCCAGTTGTGGCATTGAATTTTTAAGTTCCAGTTCAACCTCTCAAACATTGCCCACACACGGCTTGTGTGTTTAAAAACACCAACAGTAAGTTTGTTGGCATAAATAAATAATAATTGTTATATTCTGCTTGACTGCTTAAGAACAGCTCATGCTAGCTTACAGTACATCCTACATATTATGAGGGCTGTCCTAGAGGTATCCAACTAGATGTATAGATAGCAATTGTTTCAATAAGTGACTGTGGTAGAAGGTTCCAACTTTATAAAGCTTAAGTTTGAAGTTTGATGATGCTATGTTGTTTAGTATTTGTTTGGCAGCCATCAACAGAGAAGGCTCTCAGCAAATTCGTAAACATGGATAAAACTGGTCATCATTATGTGATATAATATGTTCATTTAAAGGATAATGACTTCATTGTCAATTCCTGAACATTAGTCACACACATATTTTCAATTGAAAGGTCTTAGTCCAACTAATATTAAAGCTGAACTAGATTCTACTCTGGGGGACCCTGCTTCTTTGTTTACAACAGTAAAATATTAGGTGGCAGAGTTTAAGCAAGGTTGTGCAAGCTGCCAAGATAAACATCACAGTGGTCAACCAAAAGAGGTTGTAAGGAAAATTCAAAAAATGATATTGGATAACCATCAACTGAAAGTGTGTAAGCTAGCAGACATTGTAGGCATTTCAAAACGTTCTATACATCACATACTGACTAAAAATTTGGACATGAGAAAGCTGTGCGTATGATAGGTGCCATGTTTGTTCACAATGGAACAAAGCAGCATTGTGAGGATATTTTAGTTGAGTGTTTGGCAATGTTTCACCACAATAAAGCTGAGTTTCTAAATTGATTAATAACCATGGATGAAACATGAATCCATTACTTCACACCCAAGATGAAAGAAAAGTTGAAACAGTGGGTTGAAAGGGGAGAAATGGGTCCAGAGAAGGTCAGCGTAGTTCCATTTGCAGGCGAGGTCATGATGTCAGTTTCTTGGGATGCATGTATGATAATTTTCATTAGTTATCTCCAAAAAGGAAAAGTAATCAATGGTGAGTATTATGCAAACTTGTTGCAGCATCTGAATGAGAAATCCAGCAAAAACGGCTGCATTTTAGCAAAAAAGAAAGTTTTGTTTCGTCAAGGCAGTGCACCATTCATATATCACTTGAGAAGAATTTTTTCAAAACTCAATAGATGCAAAATTTTATAAAATTGAGTTATATATAGTTTTGGCATAATTTCACCTTGTACATCGTTCTGTGAAATCAGATTTTGCAAAATTCGATTCTTGTCCTGTGTAGAAGGTAGGGAATATTAGCAGTTTTTTCAAAACTCGATAGATTCACTTGCCCAGTTAAAGCAAATGTCGATAGATGTAATTTTATGATTTTATGATCCAGAGTGTAGCAACCTCAATTCTATGAAACGCATGTTGGCATTGACAGCCATCTCACTATTGCAATTCGTGGAATTCACAATAATTTCTACAAGATTTTTACACTGCTGCACCTTTGGCAATAACAGCCAACTCAGGTTGTGCGCTTGGATTTCACATTCATTTCTGCAAGCTTTTTTTTTGTGTTCCATTTATATCTTGCCTTTAACTGCAGAGGTCATATCAGCAGCCTTGCCTATTGGCAATGGTGTTACTCATTTAATAGTGGGTTTTTTGGTCTTTAGAGGTTTTTATATGTTGAATTCACACTTTCATTCATACTTCTAGACTCAGGGAAGGATGAGGAATAATCTTGGCTGGAGAAAAATTCCTACCACTCGCCAGGAATCAAACCCGGGACCCCTTGCACAGCAGGCAGGTGCTTCTGCAAGCGTTGTTATACTTACATGACATTTTTTCTTAGTTGAGACACTGCACAATGGACAGGAACTCAGATTGTGAAACTGTACCAGTCGTAGAATGCGCGGGAGGTAGGAATTGTAAAAGCAAGGAAAGGAAATCAAAATGCAAGTCAAGGAAAGCTCATACTCCAGCAATTACATGTTCACATGGTCTCAAGTGCACTCCACAAAGTCCTAAAAGTAAAGGGCATAAGCACTGAGATGCAGGTGATTTGACTTATAATGATATAAGTGGATTTCACCAACACCTTTCCATGCTCAACAAAATAGATCAAGATAAATTCCTTATGAACTATATGAGTATTGCATCTCCTAATCGCAGAGTGGTGAATAAAGAGGCTGCAAATAGAAAGCAGATTGTTAGCATTAAATACAGTTTGAGAACTAATGATGGCCGAGTATTGTCAGTATGTGCTGCAAGCTTCCAAGGAATCACAGGGGTGTCAAAAGTTAGATTATCTCTCCTGGCTAGAAAATTTCACTTATCTGGGAATGTGCCAAAGGAAACCAGAGGAGGTGACAGAACAGGTATATTACAGAAGGGCATTTCTGCTGCCATAAAGCAAGACATTAAGAAGTACAGATGTAGAGAAAGCCACTATGGAAGAGCAAAATCAAGGAGAGGATATTTACCTCCAGAACTTAATATCAGAAAAATGTGGACCAACTTTTGCAACAAAAGAAGATTAAGAAATCTACCAGTCTGCTCATTGTCAAAATATAAATACATATTTCACAACTTCTTCAATCTTTCATTCCGTACACCACACACTGACACATGCTCAACCTGCAAAATGGGACTGATGAAGATTAAGACAGAGGCAGATGTGGAAAAGACAAACGAACTAAGAACCATGTACAGACTGCACAAGTACTAATAACGGTTAAAGCTTACTTATTCATATTATTTGAAATTTCTTTGTGTGTATTCAATATGTTTGTTATATAAATAAAACAAAATATATTGTTATTGTGAATGTAGCTGTACTTAGTTTCTAAGTTTATACCTACCTAATAAAATAATCCTTATAAACATTAATATGTTGGTTGTATGGTACATTATGCATTATAAAAAGGTGAAAATAAATTAAAAAATAATAAATACATAGATAAAAAGCAACAAAAACAATAAATACAAAAATAAGAAAACTACATGTATTAATTTCTCGCTCGCGCAGAAAAGTTAATCAGCATCTATCAGTTTTTGAAAAAACTGCATTTTCAAACCCCAAATTTGCACTAGTTAAACTATGCTATTTTTTTCTTTTCACATTCAATGAGACAGTATCAGGAAGGAGAATTGTATGATTAATATAGTTGCTGTGCTAACCAATTAGTATTGCCAATAAATAGAAAAAAACGTTTTTCTCAGAAACACATTTGGTGCATCTATCAAGTTTTGAAAAAACGCTCCTCAATTATCACTATACCCAAAATCAATGAGTTAAATTTGGAATTGTTTCCCCATCCACCCTACTTGCCAAATTTATTTCCCTCTGATTATTTTCTGTTTCCAAATGGTGATAAAAGATCTGCAAACATGAAGAGGTGGAGTCTGTGGTTAATGGTTATTTTGCACAGCTCGACGATTCTCACTATAAACAGGGCAACGAGTCTATAGAGTCTCACTGTGAAAAGCGTATCGAGCTAAAAGAAGATCATGTATCAAATCAATGTTCCTTCCAAAAATGTTTATACTTTCTTTGCTAGGTTGGGTACTGCTGGGGCAGCCCTTGAATGTGAAGCTGTCTCCTGACCATGAAAATGAACATCTAAGTACCCACTTTACATCTAAGCTCCAATGAGCAGACGAACCAGACCAACCCAACTGACCCGATTGACCAACCCATTTTTGAGTAGTTTGAGTTCTCTTTTAAAGTTATGTCCTTCCTTCCAAAACTACCTGGCAATTACAGATTTATCCCTTTTTTTCAGCTCCAGAAATTAGTTTTCAACATTGTTATTAATTTACACCACTATCACTAAGTCCACCACATTAAAGAATCATTATATATTTTATCTTTCTGGTTTTACATTCTGCTTTCTTTTTGGTGGTTGCCATTTTTCAGTCCTGTATGTCTATACTTTTTCTTGTGTGATCATGTTTATACCATGCTGACAACAAAATCCAGGAATATCCACATTTTGTGTTATGAATTGCATATTTTATTTTACATATATTATTTTTATGTAGTAGAATGTAGCTTGTGTAAATAAACTTTGTTTACCCAGAAAACATGTTTATACTCATTTCATTAGGGTTGAAAATTGAATGGGTTTCTGGAGAAGGTAAAAAAAGTCTGAGCTTGATATGTGAGTCACATGTTTTACACTCACCTTCACTTTAAAATGTTGAAAACACTGAAACATTTTTGATGTCATTGACTTCATCCTCAGCTATTGGGTGACTGAAGCTCTTTCCCTCTTACTCCCTCCCTCTTGCCACTGTTATTATCAGGATTGTCATAGTAGAGAGAGGGAGTGACCTCCAAAACATGTCATTATTTTCAACATTTTAAAGTGAAGGTGAAAATAAAAAAGTTACTCAAAAATCGAACTCAAACATGAAGAACACTTCACTGTTAATAGTGCTACTGTTTTCAATATTAAAGGCAAAATATGATCCTTCAATAGGTATAGTCTAGAAATAACTACTATTTTATGTAAAACAAGAGTTGTTCCTTACTATTTAATTACAAGCTTCTCTATATGTTCCATTAATTTGTTTCTCCTTATTTCAGTGCTGCTTATTCTTGCCTCACAAAAGAAAGGAGTTCATGATGCCAGAAAAGATGAGAAACCAAATGTTGCTGAATGGTTCATTGTAGCTTGGCTGCTTGGTAAAGACAGTTCATTTCTTTAAATGTGTCAACAAAAAGTCTGTTGACTCATTTCTTTAAATCTATCAACAAAAGCTATGTGTTAACACTCTTGTGCTCCAAAATATATGTTTCATTGAATTTTTCCCCTTTTATAGGTATGATCAAGTTTGAAATTATGAGAATGAAAGGCGAAAATGTGAAAGAATACATAAAGGATATGTGGAAAGTAATGGACCTAGGAACATGTTTCCTTTATGTAATTGTTGTCATCTTAAGGCTTGTGGCATACTTTAAGGTAAAGTATATTTTAAAACTAGCCTGGAATTCAATTTTTTTTTCTTCTGCTTGATCATTCATTACATAATTAATTAGGTTTCTAAATATATGGTATATATAAATGTTAAAGAACACTAATTTTTTTCAAAATTAGGTTAGTATATGTGTATAAAGGAAATTGTAAAATGAATTAACTATGGTAATGCCTTAACTGGAAGCCACACACAGGACAATACACAAAAGTTGAATAACGACATCTATGTTATGAGGGAGGTTACTATGCATTTATGTATCTCATAAAGTACAGGATAACCCTGTGGGGCACTAGCACACTGGCAGAAATGAAAGAAACATCTTTAAACTTCAAAAAAGCAGAATAATAGGAAATGTGGATAGAAGAGACACTGCAGAAATATTCTTAAAATTTTAAGCATCTTAAGTGTTCCTTGAATATATATGAGAATATAAAGCATGTTTTACAAGAAAAAAGTGTATCTAAAACATGTTATTTTGAGAAACCTTCTGTGTGAGAGTGGGGGAAGGAGTAGCATCTTGGGAAATAGCACAAGGGAGAGGGTTAAGGCAAGGATGCAAATTAAGCTCACCACTATTTAATTTATTTATTGATGATATTCCATTAGAGATAAGCAAAATCAATATTTCTATGTCTACAATAAATAATACGGGTTACTGTTTGCTGATGATTTCATAGCAGGATCAATTACAGTAAATGGTTTGAAGCAAGCATTGTAGGAGGTAGATAAATACTGTAATGAATGGAATTTAACTGTGAATCAGGAGAAAACCCAAATAGTGGTGTTTAGGAATAGAGCAAAACAGAGTAAATATGAAAAGTAGAAGAAGAGGAATAAAGAGTATAATTAGTATGAGGATGCACGTACTCAGGAATTAAAATAGAGGGAGGCAGGGGGTGGGAAAAGCAAAAGAAACCAGCTTAGGCAAAAGGAAACAGAGCCATGTCAGTAATAAGAAGTTTTAAGTATAGAGTACCGATTATTGGGGTTAAACGGTTGGAAAAAATATATAATTTGGTGGTGGAACCAAAAATGCTCTATGGTATAGAAGTATGGGGGTTGAATGAGGGGGAGGAACCCATTGATATGGTCCATAGGAAGCTCTGTAGGGAAGTATTGGGTCTTCCAAGTGCAGTGGCAAGGGAAGTAGCACAGATGGAGATGGAAAGGGTGTTAAGGAAGGGTATGACTATAGAAAGAGCTTTGAAGTTTTGGATTAGGGTCCTGAATTTAAATAAAAATAATTTCTTTAGGAAGTATGTAGAGTATCAGGAATCTTAGGGAATCTAGGTGGATGAGTAGCATCTGAAAGAATCTGGATGTTAATGGGATGGGGGAATACTGGTAGAGATGGGAGAGTAATCCTAATCAATTTTAAAAAATAATAAGAAATATTTGAACATAGAGATCCAAAAACATTTTGTGGGAAAATGGAATAAGGTGTTTGGTAGATTATATATCAATAAAGGAAATGTGGCAAAGGGAGGCATATGTTGATGAGGTAGATAATAAGCAAAGGGAGGCTATAGAATGGCTAAGAACTGGAGTTTGGAGACTGAGAGGATTAGGGAAGGGCATCCCACAGAGTCAGTGTCCCATTTGTGGATGGAAGGAAGATTTGGAGCAGAAATGGGGAAAGATGGATAGGAGAACACCATTAAGGGTGATTTTTAGAAACAAGGGCAGGAGCTTAAGTCAGTTTTTAAGTAAAGTTAAAAGAAATGGAACTGTTCCGTTGAAAGGGAATTATAATGTACAGCATATTTTTACTTTCTCTGCTACGTATAGTAAAGTAGAGGAAGTATTGTATTCCACCCAAAAATTTGATATTGAGATTTTATCAGAAATATACGTTTTGAGGTCTCCCAAATCCAAAAATTACATTTTTAGAAAAAGGTGTGTGTGTATGTGTCTGTCACTCTGTGGACAGCATAACTCACAAACGAAAAGTCAGTTAAAAACCAAAGTTGGTATTCAAGTTTAATGTCTTTCAAGGATGTGACTCAAAGATTTTAAAGAAAATTATTCCACCCTTAAATACCCTTTACGTGGAAAATTTTTGAAAAATTTTGGTTTTTTTGAAAACGACTACTGATTTTGATTAAAATGCCATATGTTTGAAATATTTTTGTGACAAAAGAAATGAATATCTTGAATTTTCTGGCTATAGCCCATGAAGTCCTATTTACTCTGGATCACTTTTACATAACTGGTAAACCATAAGAGATAGACCAAGTCTTATTATACAAAAAATGTAGATCTTGCTAAAATACACAATTTATGTCCAAATACATTTTTTTGTAGAGTGAACCATTTTGGAGATACTCCTTAAGGGGAGAGGATAGATACCTTAAAAATGGTGAAAATATCTCTTTCTTTATTTTTTTTATTTATTTATTTATTTATTTATTTTTTTTTTTTTGCTTATTTTCATAGTTTGGAGTGAGTTTTATATGAATATAAATTTGTTTTGCACCAGAAACTTATTTAAAGGGCTTAAAAGTGGGTTTAAATCACATGCTGCAGAGTAGGTTACGCCCCCTTTTCACTCTCTGACTCCTCTTACAACTTTCTCTGATATTTTATGTTTAGGGATATTTTCTTCTGCATTTTACACTTTCAGCTATTGGCAAACCTGCTTGTTCTTGCTCTTTCACTTGTTTTTTTGGCAACCTATGGTTCTATACGTGTGTCTTGTAATTGAATGAGGAAAATGGCTGGATCTTCTGCTAAAGTATTCAGAAATAGTTCTGGAGGGCCTGGTAGGAAGAACAAGGCAAATATAAATAATGAAAACTGTACAACACGTGATGATTAAAGCGTTAGGTTATGGGATTCAACTCCACATGATTGTGTTGTTCTAAACAAAAGTACTTCTAGTTCTTCAAGAAGAAAATTATTCTCCTCCCCTAATGACATGAATGAAGAGACAGAAGACTCTGCAAGCAGTGGTGGAAATATTATAATTGATACCTATTGATCTACTTTCAGAAAGCATAAATACATTCATCAAATGTAAATATTGTAGTGCAAGTGATAGTGTAATATGCTTTGAAGATATTACCGCCAGATATGGATTAGTGGCAAAACTAGTACTGAAATATAATGCATGTGGTGCTCAGCATCAATTTCGCACTAGTAAAGCTACAGAAAATGGCTATGAAAACAATATTAGATATGTATATGCCTTGCGTGCCATTGGTAAGGGGTTTACATCTGGCAAAACATTGTGTGCAATGATGAACTTGCCTAAACCTTCAATAAAGTTCCAGAAATACACTTCAATATTGCTTGCTGCTTGTAAAGAAGTGGCAAAGAAATCCATGTCACAGGCTGTTCAGGAGGTTGTGAATTTAAATGAGGGCTGCACAGATTTCAGCGTTGCATTGGACGGAAGCTGGCAAAAAAGAGGCTATACTAGCCTGAATGGAATTGTTTCTGCAACTGCAGTCGATACCGGCAAGGTAATAGACAGAAATAAAATCTAAGTATTGTCATCCTTGTTCAGTTTTGAAAAATGTAGAGAAACTGAAACAGCATAAAGAAAGACAGACATGTAATATTTTTAAGGTACCAGTGGTGCAATGGAGGCAGAAGGAGCAGTTGCTATAATTTCTCGCTTGCTACATACTTATGTTGTACGATATCTGAACTACTTAGGTGATGGAGACAGCAAAGGATTCAAGAAAGTGATGGACAGTAAGCCATATGGTGAAACACCAATAGTAAAGTTAGAATGCATAGGACATGTGCAGAAAAGGATGGGCACACAACTATGTAAACTGAGAATGGAATATGAGGGCAAGAAATTGGATGATAAGGGAATCTCAGGTAGGGGTAGACTGACAGAAAAGGAAATTGACAATATTCAAAGGTGCTATGGGATGGCAATCGGAGAAATGTAAATAGTGTAGAGGCCATGAAAAGAGATATCTGGGCTATATTCTTCCATAAATCGTCGACTGATATGTTACCGCAACATAATTTGTATCCAAAAGGTGAAGAAACTTGGTGTAAATATAATAAATCATTATTGACTGGAGAAAAATACAGTCACAAGCACACTCTACCTAATTCTGTACTAACTGCAATCAAACCTGTCTTCAGGAGTTTGGCAGACACAGAGTTGTTGAACAAATGCCACACATGGTAAAACTCAAAATCCCAACGAAAGTTTTAATAGCATTGTGTGGAATCGAGTCCCCAAAACAGTATTTGTTGGACAAAATACACTAGAATTTGGGGCTTATGATGCAGTGCTGATATTCAATAGTGGAAACGTAGGTCAGGTAAAAGTGCTGCAACATCTAGGTATTACTCTGGGGAGGAACATGTTAAAAATGTGTAAAGAAATGGACCATTATCATGTTACCAAGGCTGACTAGGACGCAGAAGACATCTATAAAAGTGCTAGACAGAAGGGAAGGAACAAGAAGAGGAGTAGGGAAGATCATGACAACATGAGTATGGGACAGGAATGTTTTAACAGACTTTGAGCACTGTAAAACTTTAAACTCGTTTTCCCATAACTTTTGTTTTTGTAAGCCTTATGTACATTTTCTTTCAAACTACTTATCCTAGAGCATACTCAGGGGTCTCCGTCTAGGGGATATGTGAATGGCGACCACAAGGTACCCAAGCTGAGCAGAACATTACTTCCACTTACTGGTGTTTTGCTCCTCACTGTAACTTTTCTATCTGACCTTACCTTGGTCATCTCTTGTTCTCTTCCGACCCCGATGCTATTAGGGTTCCCGAGAGCTAGGGAGTCTTTATTTTTCGAACCTCTCCATTTCTCTATAAAATATTAACTCCTAGCATGCTGACCTGTCATGGCATGTAATACGTCCTCTGATTGGTAATCAGAGGATATGGTCGGTGAATTTATTTTGTTAATTCTCTCAGTCAGGTCGGTGAGATCCGTAAACCAACGACAGGTGTGGTCCTCCAGACATTCTGGGGGTTGTGAGAGAGCGATGTGACTGCCAAAACATAAAAATATGGTGCTCTCTAAAAAGTGGTTACTATACTGCTATTGCTCTATCAATATATTAAATATTGGAGAGCAAGAGGATTAATGACTTAATGACAACATTAGCTAACAACTTATCCTAGAGCAATGAAATTTTTACAGACTGTTTCCCTGACATATATCTATAAACTGACATTTTTTCAGCACTTAGATGTTATTATCAAGGAAACTGATTTTTTTTTTCTTTTCAAGTGTACCAAAAAGTATTATTATTAAAAAAGTTATTAGAGTTACATTTTTAATGCTATATACTCACAAAAATGTCATTTTATTGCCCAATAGTGTAAGTGTATTTGATAAAAAAAATCATTGCTGTATTATTCATAGTTCTTCAGAAAAGATACATTGAAAATGTCAAATTTAACATGACAGAGATAGAAGGTACCTTCTCTCCTTAATATTTGTGTGAGTTTTGGAGAACTTATACTTCTGCCAAATGGAACATTGTTATTCATTTTTTGTTAACCATGGTAAGAGAATGGAATTTGAAAGCTTTAAAAGATTTGACTATCACTCAAAGCCTACTTTATTCCTTGCACCTACAAGAAAATAAACAATAAGATAATTTCTGCAAATGTTTATCTCAAGTAACACAAAGAAGATATGGGAATAACTTATTAGCATCTCATCCCCACCAAGTGAGGGTGTCAAAGCAACCCTGCAGTCTGAGCAGGCACACAGCTATCTCAAACGACACCAGAGAAGAAGATTTACAAAATGCAAGTAACTGCATCATTTGCCCAAACCACCATGCTGACAACCAGACCTAAAAGATGACAAGGAAAATGAAATGAGGAAGGGCAGTAAGCACCCAAGCATTTGCCTAATAGACAAGGAGAAATCACAGAAAACTCAAGTCAGAGTGTGTGGTCACCAGGGATCATACCAGGACCTCCCAAGCGCAAGTCGTACACGCTGTCACAGTGCCACCTCACTCAGTAAAAAGATGTACTCAATTAAATCTCTTTATGATACAATATGATGGTGACTTAATGTGGGCCATGTAAGTTATATAATTTTGTTATTCTGATTGAGTATTTAAATTTTCTTCTGTAACTAGATATATCAATAAACAAATAAATAAATATAAAGTGAATTCAAATAATTTTCTAAACATTTTAACAAATATATATACTCTTGGCCTGAGGCCACCTTAATATTCTATCACATGTTGATCTGGAGATATAGAGCATCTCTGTATTGGTTTGCTAAAGTAGAATCTGTAACTGTGTGGACTGCAGTGAAAGCTCTTTTGTGTGTTATTGCTGACATGCATGAATGACTGTTACTATATGTGCAACAAACTTCAGCTCTCTATGCCATAGATCAAAAACATCTGCCAATTAGGACAGTTGTCACATGACACCACAGTTTAGGTAGAGGATATCTTTTTTTAATTAAAGAGCACTCAAAATGATGAGATCTATGCCTTGGCTTTTAATCACATTGGCTGTAGTTTACCTGACAAAAAATAAGGTAAAGAATGTTAATAGGTTTTGTGATGTACTTGCAATGCTACAGAGAGAGAGACTGGGAAAACTTGCAGTGCAAGAGGCAGCTATGTACACTGATGTAACAATTTTTTTTTTCTGATATTTCCAAACAATCTGGAAAACACTGGTACATACCTGGAAAGTTTATCAAGCTCTTTTATTTATTGTAAGCATAAGTGTGCACAGAGTTATGAAAAGGGAGGTTCTTGTGCAGTATCTGGTAGATATGGGCAGAGGGGGGGAAGATCGTGGAATAAATTTTGAAATGTTCATTTCTAAGCACATTTTTATCAAAACCTGTAATCTTCAGAATGCAAAACTCCAAGTTTTCAAGATTGAAACATTAATGTTACCCTTAAATAAAAATTAATTAATTTATTGTATCTAAACATTGCTGATTTAAAGTGCTATTGAACTGAAGCAATGTTTACAGATTTTAGATTATCAAAAATTGAAAAAAAACAGGCTTAAATACCTGGTAGCTATCTGTACCTAAGTGAATTAAAAGGACATTCTCCTTTTACAATGGACCATTCCTTTGAATATCATTCCTTTCAATATCTTCTGAACTGACATTTATTGCAAGTTTCTATTCCATGAATAGCAGAAATAAGTTCCCAGATATTCTTGCTTCCCAGAAAATCTTAGCTTACTTTTTCATGTGTGAAGCTTAGAGAATCCTCTCACAAGAACATCTTTTTAACTGGAATCAGAAAATTTTCTCAGAACCATCCTGGCATTTTTATCTGCATATATGTATCTGTGACTGCTGGCAAAAGAAAATGCTTGGAATAGTGGTAGTGTGCCCCCAGTATCTCATCCAGTCACAGATAAGTCATGATGATCTCACCAATTTTCTAAACATTCCATTCCTTTCATTTCAAATGACGCATACTCCTAAGGCTGATTGCAACACCCAATTGTTACCATAGAGTTACTGTTTCTGCCACATATTTACCACTTATAGCTGCATATGTTTATAATTTAAAAATTTGTATTTATACTCATGTGTCTTAGCATTGTTCCTTCTGCAGTTTTCTTCTTTTGGTTTACTTTATTATTGTTTCATGGATTTCTATGGTTAACACCACTTCTGTGTTCCCAGTCTCCACTTTTGCCTATCTAGACACATATCTTCTTCTAGGACTCTCACTCTCATTGCTTCATTCACTTCACCCTTCCAGCATGTCTTTGGCTGCCCTCATCCTCTTCTTTATGGTGGAATCCATTCTATTTTCCTAGGCCATATTTCTTCACCCAAACCATTTAAACATTTTACACTCCATTTTGTCTACAATTGTACTATCTAATTTTATAGACTTCCTGATGCCTTCATTTCTAATCTTATCTAGTTTTGATTTTCTACAACTTCTTCTTATACAGTCCATTTCCATGGCTAATAACTTGTTTCTTTGTTGGTAAATTGTATCGCATACCTCAGCTACATAAAGCAAAATACTTTGAATAATGCTGACATATAATCTCTTTTTTGTTGCCTTTGTGTTATTTTTGTTCCATCAAATGTCATTTAGTTCTCTAATAGCTGTCCTTCCTTTGTTGATTCTCTGATAAATTTCATCTTCACTATTTTCCTCTTTATAAAAAGTACCCCTAAGTACTTCCATTTGTCTACAGCTTTAATTTTTTCCTTTCCTAATTCTAAATCCTTTAAGGTTTTATTTCCAACTGCCAAGTACTCTGATTTTTTAAAATTAATTTGCAGTCCACGAAGTAATTCTTTATTCAGTTTTTGTATCATATAATTTAATGGTTTACTTAATATACATATATAGAAAAAAAGACTTCTTTAACTAAAGGGGGACCAAGCTCCCTTGGTCCCTCACTTGTGTATGCTCCTGTCTTTAACATTAATGATTATTACACAAACCAAGGTTAAATTTTAAATTGCTTTGAGCACTGTAAAATTTATTCTTAATTATTTTTCTGCAAAAAAAAAAAAAAAAACAAAACAAGGGGTTACAGAGTGTTTCTTAATTCTTGATGCCTTTTTACTGAAAATGTTCCTAAATGAAACCATAACATCAACATGACAGTCTTATAAACAGAATTTATCTACTTTCAGAGAAGAGGAGGGCTGGCATGAATGTTGCATGGGTTCCAATGTGCAGGATTTATTAAATGTTTGGTATTAATATTTTTTTAATGATAATATCAAACAATCAATGTTTATTTTTTATTTTGTATGCTAAAGAAATACACTGCATACTGCAAAATATACAATGCCAATCTGTAAGATGGTGTGGTATGTATGAGTAAATTGGTAAAACAGCTGACACCCAACTTTACTAAAGCAATTACTTTCTTTTAAATCCAGATATGGCCAACATCCTGTTACGGAGATAGTGCTACTTTAAGATGCTCATGTAATGACTTTCCAATAGATGCATTGGTACTCTCTGAATGCCTTCTTGCTGCAGCAAATATATTCAGGCAAGTTTACTATTAAATTAAGAAGCTCACTGGAATAATTAACAAAATGAAACCAGTACTTGTTAACAAACTGGGACAGGTTTTCAACACGTGACTTCACTAAACATGTGTTTTAAAATTCACCTCAATTTATTAATTAACTACTTTACTGTAACTTCATAATTAATAAAACATATAAACAAAACTTTTTTATCTTAAAAGCTATCAATATACTTCCTTTCATATTATGATTATTTTTCTGCAGCTGCTTGCGGATGGTGTACATTTTTTCTGTGAGTCCTTATCTGGGGCCAATGCAAGTTTCATTGAGCAGAATGGTTATCGACATGGTTAGATTTTTCTTGCTCTTTGTTCTTGTACTCTTTGCCTTTGCTTGTGGTAAGTTACAATTATATTTATTCCCTTTTAGCAATTGCATCAAATCATTAAGCACAAAAATTCTTATATCACATTTTGTGTACATAATTTTTCATTCCCATGAGTGTAAAATCTGAAAAATGTTAATGTTCAAGTTAACTTTTAATTAACTATTATTTTCTTTCAGATGATCTATAAGAGTGCTAGAATCAGGAAACATAGTGGAATTGACACAGTTATTGAGATACAGATGTGAACAAAATTAGACATGTGCTTAGACATCCTTCAAGGATATACATAATTTAATTGATATGTGTTTCAGATCAGACATTAAACTTTCAGGTGGTAATATGTTCTATTGTGACTGGTATTTGATTTTTTAAAATCTAATTTCTGCTTCTTTTTCTTACATCCTTTTAACATTGAACATTTGTTTTTTTATTCTTTGACATAACTACAGCTTCTTCCAGCTAAGTACTTAAGTGTGTGATAAGTTTCATTTGGTCCGTAACATCAAAGGTTTTAATGGGTAAATTCTCATCACTTCTATAATAATTTAAACATTCTACCTTATAGTATATTTCTGTAACATTTTTCTACTCTGTTATTGAGATAATTTAGGATTTTATGTGTGCTATATTGCTTGTGACTATCATGTTCTAAGTGCTGAGAGAAAGAGATGGAGAGAGGGGGAATGGGAGAGAGAGGGGAAGGGAAAAATTTGTTTGTGAACAATGCTGTCAATTGCTAGGATCATATCAGTGCTGTGGGTGTCCCAGAATTTCATCCTGAAGGAATTCTTTTACATGTCAGTAAATCTGCTGACATGGGACTGTCATTTTTAAGGACACTATAAAACCACCAGTTTGGACTGGGTTTGAACCCACAATCTTGGTGGCGCCATGGCCGAGCAGTTAGCGCGCTCGCCTACCACCTAGGTGGCCCGGGTTCGATCCCAGGGACCCACATGTGGTATTTGTGGTGGACAAAGTGGCGTCAGGGCGGGTTTTCTCCGGGTGCTCCGGTTTCCCCCTGCCATCTCATTCCACCGGTGCTCCATCTTCATTCCATGTGTCATCAGTGTCACCGCCTGCGGTGCCGTAGTAGTAAAAGCAGGCGTTAAACACTACAACAACAACAACCCACAATCTTGGGATCAGTAGGTCAACCGTAGGTTAACCGCTAACCAGCTGAGCCATCCAGCCCGATGAAGAAGAGGGAGAAAGTAAGAGAGAGAGAGAGGAGGAGAGAAGGAAAGAGAAAGGGTTGGGAGGCAGAGAGAGAAGGAAGAGAGATGGGCTGAGTTAGAGGGGAAGAGAGGGGGAGATAGCAGGAGAGGGGTGCACACTTACACTTCATATTTGTACGGTTAATTTTAACAAAATATTACCAGGCAGGAAAAATTTATCTTTTGCTGCTTCATTTTGTTTTTCACAAATAAGTACATTTCTGCATGCTTTTTGTTAACAGGCAATGCTAATGCATTTTTCTTTCAAACTTCTAGGTTTAAACCAACTGCTCAAATATTATGCAGCATTAGACAGGAAGGTGTGGACAGAGAAGTATTGTTCTACAAATGAAAGTGTTACAAGTACTTTGGAATGTCCCTCTGGATTTGACAATTATTTGAAATTTGCAAAGTAAGCAAGTATATATGAATTTGATTTCCTTACTGGCTGCTATATCTGTTTCATAAATTTTACTTTTAAGTTCACTTACAGTATATGTTGATGCATAAAACACATTTTATCTCATTATTAAACACTTTGATAGATTCTAGATTTCTGTAAAGATTTCCTTTGTTATTTAAGGAGAGGAGGCACTATTCTGAACCATATGAGCAGGTACTCTTTGTTTCATTCTTTGTTAGGTGAAGTCAGTTATGCAGTCATGCGTCATTATAGTCTCACTTGCGATGAGTGACAAAAAGTAATTAAGATGATAACCAATTTTTTGTGATCTTAGCTGTACCAGGCAGATCTCAAGATGATAAATTCTGTCAGTGATGCAGCAGTGAGAAAGAAAACTTTTGGTCACATTTTGGGATCCTGTCCTTATGGCAAAGTGCTGTAGAACTGCCCATGTTACACAGTAGCTTCTTGATTACCAAATCCCTCCAAAAAGTAAAGTTCAACATATATGAAGAGTCATGGGGGAGCGTAGGCTTTCACGGGGAGTCAATACAACTAGGAGTTATTTCTGGGCTATTATGCCATGGACTGCTGGAGTTAGAGTTCTCAGATGTTTCGTGCACAACTGCAATGGACATCTTCAGTGGCACGGTGTCAACCATCCATCGAAGTGAACCAATCAGGAGGGAGAAACACCTTGGATGAAGCCCAACCCCTTCCTGCTGCTGTCTACCATCTGGACTGATCAGTGGAGGCCTCTCGGAGTATAAATACAGAAGCTTGGATGGTTGACACCTCAGATGCTACACGATCTCCAAGGAGACTACAACAGCGCCACTGAAGATGTTCACCACAGTTGTGGATGAAACATCTGGAAACTCTAACTCCAGCAGACCACGGCATAACAGCTTGGAAATAACTTCTAATTATATATGAAGAGGTTTGAAAGTGTCAAGTAATAGTAATGCCTGATACTATTGCTTTTAAGGACCACCAGAAAGGCTGTATAACTGAACCTACTGTCAGATATAAACACCACCAAAATCAACCTGTAGAAATGAATGTGAAAAGCAAGTCATTTACATAACCACTTGTATTATAATCAAAATACCAATTAAAAGGCACTGAAGTTATCGGCCTGGGTTTGGAGCTCATGATACAATATCTTTCTTTTTTCTTAATTTTGGAAACATTTATACAAAAACATAATGTTAGCTAATACTAACCTGTATTAGCCAGCCAACCATAGCATTTATCTCCCTTTTTGTGGTGGCAAGTGGAAACAAGGGTTAGCGGAGAGGGAGGGAGAAGGAAGTATATTCATATTGCATCTAAGCAGGTGCAGCTCAATATGATTTTGAAGAACATTACCCTTTCTGGTCAAGCACGAAAGCTCAAACATGAGGAACCAGTAATCATGCACACTCTGGAAGTTGTTCATGATACAAATTTGTGACTGTCTATTGCTTGACAGATGAATGCTACCCTTGGCTGGGAGAGGGAGGGAGAAGGAAGTATATTCATATTGCATCTAAGCAGGTGCAGCTCAATATGATTTTGAAGAACATTACACTTTTTTGGTCAAGCACGAAAGCTCAAACATGAGGAACCAGTAATCATGCACACTCTGGAAGTTGTTCATGATACAAATTTGTGACTGTCTATTGCTTGACAGATGAATGCTACCCTTGGCTGGATATGTATTACTTTCTCTACTGGCAAGTAGGGGAAGTATTGTATTCCACCCAAAAATTCTATTTCGAGATTTCACCGGAAATATATATTTTGATACCCCCTGAATCCAAAAAAGCATTTTTAGAAAAAGGTGTGTGTGTGTGTGTGTGTGTCAGTCTGTGTGTCTGTGGACAGCATAACTCAAAAACAAAAAGTTGGTTAAAAACCAAATTTGGTATTCAAGCTTAATGTCTTTCAAGGATGTGATACAAAGATTTTGAAGAAAATAGCCTCAGCCTAAACTACCCTTTACATGGAAAATTTTTGGAAATTTTGATTTTCTTGAAAATGGCTCTAACGATTTTGATTAAAATGTCATATGTTTGAGATACTTTTATGACAAATGAAATGTATATTTTGAATTTTCTGGCTATAGGCCCTGTAGTCGTATTTAGTCTGGACAACTTTTGCACAACTGGTAAACCGCTAAGAGATAGACCAAATCATACTATACAAAAAATGTTGTTGTTTTCTAGTGCCTTGCATCTGGCAATGAAGCCATTAGCATTCGTGCTTTCCAATACTTTTGAATTGTAGTTTCTTCTGATCTTAATGCTTCACAGGTCTTCAAAGTGGTCTTCATTCATTTCTGCTGGATCGTTACACAGAACACATATTGGTGAGGCTGAGATACCTATTCTGTAGAGATGACTCGCTAAGCAGTCGTGATTTGTCAATAGTCGGAAGGCTGCAACCGCTGTTTTCCTTGGTCTCTGGGGGATTATATCTGGGTTGGAAAGTAGTGTAATCCATTTTTTATCTTTGGCATTTGTTTCTATTTCTTGTAGGTATGAATGAGAAAATTTTTTAATGATCAAGCGTTTTATTGAGGAATATGAGAAATTGAATTTACACTTTTGCTTTATTGTTGTGCCTTTCTTTGCAAGTGAGTCTGCAGCTTCATTCCCCATGACTCCACAGTGTGGAGTCCACAATGGAATCCATTGGAGATGAACAGTCTTATTAACTTTTTGGAGTTGTGTTAACATTTTGTAGCAGTCTCTAATTTTTGTTGACTTCTTTGTAGTACTCTGAAGTACGCCTTGAGGTCAGTCATGGAGGGGTCTCCATGGCGGCACAGACCGAGGAGATTTTGGTGTCTTTTATCCCTTGACCCCCGGATGGCAGGCTGACGCCGACGGTTCCGGAAGGGGGTCCAAATCAATCATGCATCCGCGCAAAACCCCCTTTACTGATGTTTTTCTGGTGATGACCTTGGCATGTGAAGGAAAAACGATGAAGAACCTAAGCCCGTTCTATATTAAGCGTGAAGTGGATAGGATCTGTGGCTCAGTAAAAAACGCAACGCGACTGAGAGACGGTACGCTTTTGCTCGAGACGTGCAATGCTGAACAGTCCCAAAAGTTGTTAAAAGCGAGTTTGTTGGGCTCCTACCCGGTCCGGGTAGCCCCACACAAATCATTGAACTCGTGTAGGGGAGTTATTACCACCTCCAGCCTGGATGATCTGTCAACGGAGGACATTGTCACCTGCCTCTCAGACCAAAGGGTCATTCAAGCGTACCGCCTATCCCGAAAGCAGGATGGAAAAGAGATTCCCTTAAAAACGGTGTTCCTAACCTTCAAGGGAACTACTTTACCCGAATACATCTACTGTGGGTATGAGCGCGCTGCAGTACGCCCGTATGTCCCGAATCCCATGCGCTGTTTTCAGTGCCAGAGGTTCGGGCATACTAGGGGCTCGTGCACGCATCCTGCGATATGTGAGCGTTGCGGTTTGGCAGCACATGAGGACACCGCCTGTACTCGGGACCCCTGCTGCGTGAACTGTGGAGGGAAACATCCATCAAGCTCTCGTCAGTGTCCGCAGTTTTGCGATGAAAAGAGCATACAGGAGCTACGCGTTAAGGAACGCCTAACTTTTCTAGAAGCGCGGCGGCGCTTTGAGCAGCTGAAGCCTGCTAACACCATAGGCTATGCAGCAGCTGCACGCCGGCCTCCTGTAGCCACTGTCGGTTTGCAACACGTACCCGCTTCGGATGCCTCCACGCAAACCGACTGGTCGACGAATCCCCCTGCGCAACGTCCTACTACACCTACAGTGACATCAATCGCAGTGCAGACCACAGATCCCAAACCGTCCACGAGTGCCACAACTCCTGATGACCGCCCTCGTTCCAGGCATACTGTTCGAGCTAGTAGTCTCACCTCTTCAATGAAGTCCCGCTCTCGCTCCGTGAGCCAAAGGGGAACTTCAGACTCCCGCACATCAGGGGAGTCGCCTGAGAACGACGAACGTCGAGTATATGGTCCCAAGTGCGCCAGAGTAAAAATGAAGAAAAAGAAAAAGATAAAGACTGGCCACTAATCTCTTTTTAATATGGAAATAATCCAACTGTTTGTATGTTATCTTTTTAGACCAGTTTTACATTTGAACTGTTTTAGCTTTTATCTTTCTTTTAGACTCCCCGTTTTAATATTTGATTCATTGTTAGGTGGTGGTGAGTTTTTCCCTGCTTTTATCTTCTGACTTGGGGCCCTAATGACCTAAGTGTCGACGGGCCCTTAAACCCTACTCACTCACTCCTAGTCGATTGTCCGCGTTACAGTCGTGGGCGCCAACTGTTTGGCCTGGGTCCTACTTTGAGGTCAATCTTAGGCGACGACCCGGTAGCTGTATATTCAGTGCTGCGGTTCGTCGGCAGTATTGTCTTTGGTAAGCAGGTATAATTTCTATATTATTGCTTGGTTTTATTTTTTACCTTTTATCTGCTTACCTTTTAAGATCAGTGTTCAGGTTTTAAGTGTTTTTAGCGTATCTTTTTCGATGAATTTACCAGTTTTAACTGTTTTTAGCTTACCGCTTAGATAAGTGTTAAATTTTATCTATTTTAGCTACTATCTGTTTTAAATATGCAGGTAAGAGTGTTAAGTGGTGGTGAGCTTTTACTATTTTTATCCTTTTGACTTGGGGCCCTAATGACCTAGCTGTCGACGGGCCCTTAAACCCCACTCACTCACTCTTTGTAGTATTTGAACATATTCCCTGAATTGCAGCTTTAGAATCCAAAAGAATTACTGCCTTGTTAAATTTATTTAAGGGAAGATTTAATAATTGTCGGAGAGCAATGTGTATAGCCTCTATTTCTCCATCATAATTCGTTGTCTCTGCCAACAGAATGATAAAAGGAAAAATGTGAACACATAACTCCAGCTCCAGTAAGGTTTTCCTTGGAGGATCCATCAGTATATATGTGCAGCCATTCTTCTGTGGGATACCCCTCTGAAGGAGTGTCGCCTTGTCGTGGCGGAGGGGCTCAGTACCCGAACCAGACGGCCTACTAAGTGTCATTTTGACTACTGGTAGGCAAGAGGTGAGGGGAAGCACAGAACATTCCAAATGGGTAGATGAGGCTCGGTAGTCTTGGTCGACGACTCATCTAGGAGAAGAGGACTCCGAAATCAAACTCCCCAGGGGGATCTACTACTGTAGGTCCGGGTTTGGCGTACCCGGGGCCCCAAGCCATACTCTCAATTGGGTTCCTCCAAGAGGTGAGAGGTCACCTGCCAAACGCCCAATCAACTTAGGTCCACTTTAGTGTTTGACCTCCCACCTGTTACCTCCCTGTACACAGTCTGATGGATAACCTACGCGCGGGTTGTAGGAGGATGGGGTGATGAAAGGGGTGACTGGGTAATCGCGTAAGTTCCAGCCCCTGGTTATCATGTAGGATCTGTGTGCATATCCGCTGATAAAGGTCAGTCCCGGGGAGGGGCCATTGCATGAGCTGATGCACTCCTGAAGGCGATTGGGTCCCTCTGTCTATACATTGGGAGGTGAGACCCTAGGGTGAGCAAGGTCCAGGCCAGGACTCTCACCTAAGCCGGGGTGGCGCCCAGGATGTGAGCATGCCATCGGAGACATTTGCAATGGTGGAGGATATCATCGCCATGAGTTCTTTTAAAACTCAAAAAACAAAACATGCCAAAGTCAGTGAAAAGGAAGTAGCAGAGTTGAATGGTCCTCGCTACTTAGTGATAACAAGAACAGAGGAAGGTAAAACATTCAGATCGGTGAATCCTTTCGTGATACAGAAGGGTCTCGATAAGATAGCTGGCCCAGTGAAGAACTGCACAAGATCTCGAAACGGCACGCTGCTTGTTGAATCTATTTCAGCAGCACAGGCAGCTACTATTGTAAAAGCCAACATGTTAGCCAGCTATCCGGTGCGTGTAGAGATGCACAAAACGTTGAACTCCTCTCGCGGTGTTGTGAACACACGCGCATTGGACGATATGTCCAATGATGAAATTAAGGAGAACCTAGCAGATCAAGGTGTGATATCTGTTTATCGGGTTCAGAGAAAATATGGAGGCGAACATCTGCCTACCCGTACCCTTTTCCTTACCTTTGATCGGGTAGATCTCCCGCAAAGGATAAAGGCTGGGTACGAGGTCATTGAAGTAAGACCTTATATTCCGAGCCCGCTTAGATGTTATAAATGCCAGCGCTTTGGTCATACAAGTGACACGTGCAGTCGTAGAGCTACCTGCGTAAACTGTGGAGACATCGCCCATGGCGATGACTGTACCTCACCTCCCAGTTGTACTAACTGCAGGGGAGAACATCCAGCAAACTCCCGAGAATGTCCCGTTATATGGAGGAAAGAGCTATCCAGGAGATCCGGGTTAGAGAGAAGGTGTCCTTCTCAGAAGCCCGAAAGCCCTTACGTTTGCGCCAGCCCGCTATCCCGAACTCCGGTACCTATAGCTCGGTTACGGCTAAACTAGTACCACGTCGGGAAATCGCAACTCAAACTAGCGATATAAACGGGGCAACAATATCAGATAAAGTTCTCGTAGCTAGGTCACATCCAAAGCGTTTGACATAACCTAAGTCCGCTACAGCATCTACAAGCATCGCAGTTCAATCTAGCAGATCAGGAAGGTCACCAACAAAAAAGTCAACCTCGACAAGTAGACCCATTGCATACGATGCTTCACCGATCAAGTTTAAGACGCAGTACAAAAGATCTGATTTCCTCAAAGAGAGTAAGATTTCTCCCAAAACATCTAAGGGAAAGAAAATACCAAAGTCATCTCCTAGGAGATCCTCTTCAGAGGAATCCTCTGGTATGGCTACAGACCGGCGTATGTCAGCTTCGCCGGTCTCCGTGTCAAATCGGTTCGAATCTCTCGAACAGAAATTCTCTATGGGAACACGGACGTCCTCGGCAGAGGACATGGAGCTAGAATCTGCCACACTGGGAGACCCCCAGTGGAAAAGAGGCGCGAAAAAGCATCCGAAAAGAATGTCAGCCCAAGAGAGAAGAAAAGGGCTAAATTAGTTCGACAACCGCCTACTCCAAAGTCTTACCTTGGAATTACCTATCCCATTCACAATGCAATATGGCTATCCTACAATGGAACGTACGTGGAATTTGAGGTCAAAGACCAGAACTTGAGCTTTTGCTCAAAGAAAACGAACCTCTGGTCGCATGTTTGCAAGAGACTAAGCTGCGTCCTCAAGACGCTTTCCATCTAAGGCGATACACCCCAGTACGGTGTGATGTTACACCAGAAGAGGGTGTTCCGGCACATGGCGGCGCTATGATACTTGTGAGAGATGACATATATATGCAATCTGTACCAATACAGTCTGATATCCAATCAGTTGCAATAAGGATTCTACTGCCAGGCATCCATTTCACCATCTGTAATCTATATTTGCCTCCGTCCCATGACTTCTCGCACATTGATTTAGACGATCTAGTTTCCCAGTTGCCAACACCGTTTCTGTTGGTGGGAGACTTCAATGTGCACCACCCACTTTGGGGTTCAAGTCGCGCTTGTGCGAGAGGTACGCTCATTGCCGATTATTTGGACAGTCACAACCTAGCTTTCCTCAACACTGGAGAGCCTACATTCATTTCTGACTCTCATAACGGCGGGGCCGTGGCCGAGCGGTTAGCGCGCTCGCCTACCACCTAGGCGGCCCGGGTTCAATCCCAGGGACCCACATGTGGTATTCGTGGTGGACAAAGCGGCGCCAGGGCGGGTTTTCTCCGGGTACTCCGGTTTCCCCCGCCATCTCATTCCACCGGTGCTCCATCTTCATTCCATGTATCATCAGTGTCACCGCCTGCGGTGCCGTAGTAGTAAAAGCGGGCGTTAAACACTACAAACAACATGACTCTCATAACAGCTTCTCACAACTTGACCTTGCAGTTTGTTCACCTCAGTTGGCAGTCTCCTTACAATGGAATATCATCTCTGATTTACACTCTAGTGACCACTTCGCATGTCTTATTAGTCTCTTGACGCAACAAACATATTCCACACGTATGCCCAGATGGCGTTTGGACCATGCCAACTGGAACCTTTACACCCAGTTGGCTGTCTTTACGTACAACGAGCACGACTCAGTGAATAATTTGGCGCAGCATCTCACGGAGACGATTCTCTCTGCTGCTGAACAATCGATTCCACGGTCGACTACACACCCCCGTCGATTTCCCATCCCCTGGTGGACGGAAGAATGTCGGAATGCCATTCGTGCTCGAAGGCGTGCACTTAGGGTTTTCCAATGTCACCCTACTTTGGAAAACCTAATCGAATACAAGAAAATGCGCGCCAGGTCCAGACAAGTCATTAAGGATAGCAAAAAGTCATCATGGAGCAAATTTGTAGCTTCATTTAACCGACACACACCTTCCTCGGTTGTTTGGGATAGATTAAGGCGTGTTGCAGCTAAAACAACCCAAATACCAATAGCGGGACTAAAAACAGCCACAGGAGCTGTTGTTGATTCATTTGAAGTGGCCAATACCTTTGGCAGTGCTTTCGCACAAGTGTCTAGCTCGGAAAACTACTCCCCTGCGTCCCTTCCAATTAAAACTCAGGTGGAATCTCAAGGCTTCTCGTTTCGTTCTAGAAACGTAGAAGATTACAATCGCCTTTTCACCATGGCGGAGCTGGAGCATTCCCTGAAATCTTCGCGATGTTCAGCACCAGGACCGGACGGTTTTCATGTACAAATGTTACAACAGCTCTCTCCTGAAGGTAAGGCATTCCTGCTCGAGGTCTATAATCGTGTTTGGGTTGACAGTATACTCCCAGAAAATTGGCGGGAGGCCACCGTTATTCCCATCTTGAAGGCTCGTCATCTTCCCTCCAGCTACCGTCCTATTTCCCTCACCAGTTGCGTCTGCAAGGTGATGGAACGCATGATCAATGGACGATTGGTATGGTGGTTAGAAAGTCGTAACCTACTGACTAACATCCAGTGTGGTTTTCGACGACGCCGTTCAACTGTTGACCATCTTGTGTCAATATCGACACAGATAATGGACCGCTTGGCATATTTTTCGATCTTGAGAAGCCTTATGATACGTGCTGGCGAGCAGGGATTCTACGTTCCCTGTATGCCTGGAACATACGTGGACGCCTACCACTTTTCATTCAGGAGTTTATGAAGGACCGCTTTTTCCGAGTAAGGGTCGGCTCGGTTTTTTCTAATTCTTTTGTTCAGGAGGAGGGAGTACCTCAGGGTTCGGTGCTAAGTGTCACGCTCTTTGCTATAGCAATTAACTCCATCTGGAAATGTGTTCCACCTGGAGTTTCGTCATGCCTATTCGTAGACGACTTCCCTGTCTATTGCACTTCTCAGCGCACGGCGTTCTTACAACGGCGCCTGCAGCAATGTTTGGACAACCTTAGAGAATGGAGCGTGAAAAACGGCTTCCGTTTCTCAACTGAGAAGTCAATCTGCGTTAATTTCTGGCGCCGTAGGAGACGATTACCACCTTCGCTCCGATTTGGTCCAGATTCACTTCCCTTCGCAGAAGAGATGCGCTTCCTGGGTTTGATCTTGGACAGGAAGCTTAGTTGGTCGTCGCATATTGCACAGCTAAGAGCGTGATGTAACCGTTCCCTAAATATTATGCGAGTAGTGAATGGCAAATTGTGGGGAGCGGATCGGACAATTTTGTTGCGAATATATCGGGCATTGGTCCGATCCAAACTAGACTATGGGTGTATTGTTTATTCCTCAGCACGACCAACTCTGCTGAGAAGATTAGACGTCGTCCACAATAGGGGCATCCGCATTGCAACAGGAGCTTTTCCAACAAGCCCAGTGGTGAGCCTTTACGCCGAGTCCGCAGAACCTCCTCTGCAATACCGGCGTGAGATTCTCTTGGCAAATTATGGTTGTGCGCTTAGGTGTATGCCAAAGCACCCAACGTTCGCTTCTTTTTTCACCAGTACGCTAAGAGAACGATATAGGAATAGCACCCTTAGTCCTAAGCCTGCGGGGTTCCGTTTCCAAGAGCTCCTAGTGAAGCTTGGAGTGGAACTGCCTATGATGTTCGCCAAGGGCGAGAGACTTTACCCCCCTTGGCTATCTGGTACGCCCCATGTAGAACTTGGGATGACCGTACACCTGAAGTCCACGATGCCTATTTCAAGTATCCGCACGTGTTTCTTAGAATTTTTGTCAGGCTACACTGACCGTCGATATATTTACACCGATGGATCAAAGAGCACCAACGGTGTTGGATGTGCTTATGTTTATGGAACCGAACCATATACATTCGGTTTTCCAAATAGCACCTCCATTTTTACTGCAGAGCTTTATGCAATTTATGGAGCCGTTTTGTATGTGTGCCGTCGTAAATTAGGTGACTGCTTGATTTTGAGCGATTCCCTTAGTGCACTGCAGAGCCTTTGTCAGTTGTACAGCCCCCACCCTATTGTACAACGTATCCAGGATGCCCTCCATGTTTTACACGCTTCTGGTGTTGACGTGGTGTGTGCATGGATTCCTGGTCACGTAGGTTTGCCGGGGAATGAAATGGCAGATTTAGCAGCAAAGACGGCAACTACAGAACCTAGTATTACCATCTCACGTGTTACTTCGGAAGACTTCAGGCTTGAAGTGCGGAGAGCGGTGCTGTCGTCCTGGCACGACGAGTGGTCAGCTCTCCGCGGTAATGAGCCTAGAGAAGTGAAAGAACTTCCGATAAACTGGGTAACTTCCTGTCGCACATCTCATCGTGAGGAGGTTAGTTTGGCTCGATTAAGAATAGGGCACTGCAATTTTTCGCATGGTTACCTATTTAAAAGGGACCCTGCACCTCTATGTCCGCTGTGTGACAACCTTTTGTCGGTTCGCCACATGCTGCTAGAGTGTTGCTCTCTAGCGCACCTTCGGGATTCTCTGCAGCTGCCTGCCAGATTTGCAGAGGCCCTAGCGGACGACAAAACAGCGGTTGATAGAGTTTTTAATTTTTTAGCGGAGTGCAATATCAACTTAAGGATTTAAAATTTTTAATTATCTGTTTCTGATTTTGGACATATTTATCATCTTGTTTCATATCTGGCTATTGCCACTGCTTTTTACCTTTGTGTATTTTTCTTGTTGCTAGTATTTTTATTTTTTGAGTGAAATTTATATCTGGCTATTGCCATGAATCTTTTAAGGGCGCTGATGACCTAGAAGTTGAACGGCCTTAAACCAAATCAATCAATCAATCAATATTACACTTCCCTTCTATCTCATTTTGGAAAGTGGACCAATCTGCTTTTTTAAAATTCCAAGAAGTTTTAATTTTTGGTTTGTTACTTTTATTTATTAGACCTCTTATGGAGTTTATGGTGATTCTGTGGCCTGAACCTGGGTCTTCTATTATTTCTCTTTTTGTATTGTCAATTATGTCAGATGACACCATCAGAAGATCAGGATTTGTACCCGAACCATTATAATGAAGGTAAGTGGGTGGATCATTTGGATTAAATATTAATTCCATTGTTGATGAGTTTAATAGGTCTTCTATGACTCTTCCTGCTGAATTTATATCTCTGTAGCCCCACCTAGGGGAGTGTGCATTAAAATCACCTATTAAAATAATTTTGGGTTCTATGGGAATAGAATTTAGATCTAGTGTATTGTCTGGAGGATTGTGGATACTGTAAATTCTATAGTGGTAGTTACTTTTCCATACTTCAATTTTAACTATTTCTGATTTATCTTGTTCTTCCATTGTTTTTTGGATTTGAATAGTAGCTTTCATATTTCTTTTAATTCCTGTAAGAATACCACTTGCTATTTGACGAGCTTTTGGAAGTATATGTGTAGTGTACTGATCCATTTCAAAGTATATTTCCTGTTCTTCTGATATATTGGCTTCTTGTACTGTGAAGACATCTATATCTTGGTCTTTTAATATTTTCATTAGCTCTTGTTTTTTAGGCTGGGACATGCCTCCTGCATTCCATTGTAGAATTCTTAAAGTATTGGAATTGTTGTGATGAAATTTGCCTAAAGATGTCCCCACCCGGAGATCCGATTGGGGGACAGTTTTAACTCCAGAATGTTTATCTTTAGGACTCATATTCATATATGTGACTTTCATGTAACTGTTTTCTTAACGGGCACCAGTTTTACAATGTGGCAGTTACATCACCCGACTTAAACCCCCATTTTGCAAGGGGGACCACACCTATCGCTGGTCAATGGGTCCATCGGACCTAGCCGGGAGGAGTAAATAGGTGGTATTTAGATCCACCGACCTTCCCCTCATGTGCCTCTGAGGGACGCTGTTGTGCTGTGATAGGCCAGCACATAATTATGTAAATGACATTTCCTCCATTCTAGATGAAACAGTTATACCGCTGTGATTCGGTCCCCAGAGCCTCATCTGTTAAAAGCAGGGTGCACCATAGGCAGGATGAGGATGGGAATTGGGTAGGAGAGGCTATAGGAGGCGCATCACTACCCCTTACTACCCCATACAAAAAATGTAGATTTTGCTAAAATACACAATTTATGTCTCAATAAATTTTCTTGTACAGTGAACCATTTTGGTGATATTCCTTGTTATGTTTGTGAGTTTCAGAAAACTTAAAACTTTCATGAAATGGAATATCATTATTCATTTTTTATGTTAAGTGTGCAAAGAGAACGGAATTCCAAAGCTTTAAAAAATTTGACTATCGCACAAAGCCTGCTGTATTCTAATATTCATCTTGCACCTACAAGGAAGTAAGCAATAAAACAATTTGCAGGTACAAATTATTATTTATTTATGCTAAAAAACTTACTGTTGGTGTTTTTAAACACACAAATCGTGAGTGGGCAAAGTTTGAGAGGTAGAACCGGAAGTTAAAAATTCAATGTGGCATTGAATTTTTAAGTTCTGGTTCTACCTCTCAAAATTTGTACAAATGTTTATCTTAACACAAAGAAGATATAGGAATAAGAGTTTATCAGAATGGTTGGTACAAGAGTAGAGAATGTCATGTGAGTGCAACACATCAGATTTTTTTCTCTGTCATTTCATACGAACATGTCAACTATTACACAGACGTTACAATAAGCCTTAAGGCTGGTTCAAAACCACCCAGTAACAGTAATCATAATGATGACAGCAACAAGAAGCAAGGCAGTACATCATATTTTGGTTCACAACAGCCCAGCAACGAGAATGGCTCAAGATACACTATCAATCAGCTTATCAATAGAAAGTGGAGGTCAATCTTGCACACTGAGAATTCATTTGTTTCAGACTAATGATATTTTTTCTAGCTTGTAATTAGAGAGAGCTCTAGCAACTGTTTCATGGCATGGGTGCCTTGAATTTTCTACAGTAGAAAGCCTAATATGCACAATATGAATCTAATATGCCATGTTTAGTAACAGAAACAGAAAGTTAAAACTTGGCCAAGTTTACTTTCCTATTACCGAGCCCAGGAAAGCTTCCCATCAATTATAAACACTCCCATTTGAATTCATGTATTTCAACTTTCTCGTTCTGGTTATCGCTACTGTTGCTGGTTGCAAATCAGCCTTTATAGGATTCAGTGTTAAGGGAAATCATAACACAACTCCATCTTTAAGACACATCTATTATACTTGTTAGCTTTGTCCAAAGTGGCAACTTATAATATGTGGGAAGTTATAGATTGATGTATTAAAATATTTCTGACACAAATACATGATGATTTTGGAGTTTTGGCTTTGTTTACTAACTGAATGATATGGCTCAAGTAATTGTACTCGTGATTTAAAATTGGGACTAATTCAGTCCAAGACCCAAGAATTTATTAATCTTACTAAAGTTATTTTTGTGGGTTTTCTTAGCTGTTAAGGTCAATATTGGGTATCATTTACAAAATCGTTTACTCTCATTTCATGCACATCACTTTCCTTTTGTTGAGCTTTTCAGACTTTGTCTGTACAGCTGTGAGATAGCACTGGCATGTTTCCTTTCTGTAAAATTGCTCCTTAATGCCAGAGCAACAACTCATCATGGACTTAAAAACATAGTCACATGAGATGTCCTCTGTTCTTTTTAGGTTGTTCAGGATTCCAATATAATCCACACAGAATATGCCTTACCAATTTAATTTTATCTCTAGACACACTTTAATTTGTTACAGCTTGTTTGAAACAACACAAACATTATTCTGGACAGTGTTTGGAGTCATTGATATGAATCAGTTCAAACTAGCTAACATAGACAGCTTTACTAAATATTGGGGAAAGTTGATTCTTGGTATCTACACTGTGATATGCAACATTATCCTGCTTAATCTTCTTATTGCAATGCTCAACAACTCCTATCAACTAATATCAGTAAGTAACAACTTATATATGTTACATTTATAGAACATTTGATATGCTTTACAGCACCTAAGTATTTAAGCTAACAATAAACACATTGTTATGAAATGAAAAAAGAACTGAACATCTTAAGAGTAACAAAGAGAGAGAGAGAGAGAGAGAGAGAGAGAGAGAGAGAGACAATATATTTGCACCCTGCTTTGGGCTAGTTCAAAAGAGAAACTGATGACAAAAAATGATGATGACAACCCTTCTATTATTCATTAAAATTCTCCAGCAAATGGAACAGTCAGTTTAAAATGTTACCATTTTACAAGAATAAAAGCTGATTTACACAAGGTATTTTAATTAGATTCATGCAACTTTTGATATGTGTTATTACTTATTAGTCAGTAATTGAAGCCCACACTTAGGAAAGGTGCAATCATCATTTTCATCAAAAATACTTTTTAGTGGAAATAAAGATGTATCAGCAAGGTTGCACTTGGTAGTACTGTCTATCTGATTCACTGTCATTGAAGGTTTCTCTCATAGAAGTGATCACAAAATGCTTTTCTTTTCTCTTGAAAAGCTTTGCTTTTGTCAGTTACACATTCAAAGAATGTGTAACTGACAAAAGTTACCAAACATGGACCAAACAAATAGAAAATGTAATACATAGAGCAGAGAGGCGCCTTTCACTGTTAAAACGTCTAACAGGAATGAAGTGGGGATGTTCCAGAGCAACTCTTAACACAACATACAATGTATATATAAAGCCATTATTTACTTACTGCAGCAAAGTTCTTGTAACAGCAAACACAAAAAAGATTCAAATCTTTCAAAACCAAAGTCTGAGGTTAATTACAGGTGCTATCAAAACCACACCACTAGCAGCTATGGAAATACTAACCAACCAATGCCCCATTGAATATGAAATAGAAAAAGTGGCTCTTATTCAACACGAAAAGTTGATCAGACTCCCATTCAATACATGGCACAAGAGAAATTTTACACATACACTAAAGACTCAGGAGAGCTTTCTTTCTAAAATTCAAGAAATCAAGAAGAATGTATACCATCCTAATTCAAAGGAAAACTTCATATCTAAAGTCAATCCGACACAAACATTAGACATCACATATTATTTACACCTGACAGAAGAAGTTAAGAAAAGTGATACTCCAACTAGTGTTCTAAAATTATTGGCATTAGAGACAATCCATACTAGATTTCCATAACACGAATGGCTCCATATTTATACTGATGGATCATTGATATCAAACCAAGATGGAGCAGGGGCTGAAGTCACATGTCACCTGTTTTTACTATTACAAATCTTTAAGTTATGGAACTACAAAATTTGATGGAGAAGTTGAAGCAATTCAAATGGCCCTACAAAATCTTTTGTAAAGAATTTCACATTTTCAGCAAGCAGTTATTCTCTCAGATTCCAGGGCAGCAATTATAACAATTACTTCCAAGTTGTCACCAAAAAACCAAACAATTATAGAATGTTGGAAAATCCTTACCCATCTAACCGCACTTCAAAAACAGCTACTCTTCCAATGGTTACCAGCTCA